>CM032230.1:11317500-11595000 GCA_019009955.1 Riptortus pedestris | reverse complement strand
GCCATCCTATCCAAAAAATCCAATAATTTATAGGGCGTTTGGGGGGAGGGAAAATGGATAATACTTGGGAATCTTCCATCGAAAAAGCATAAATTAAAAAATTATTGGAATTTTCCAACAGGATGGATGGAATATGACTTAAATTAGGCAAATTCATTTAAATTAAAAATCACCTATTGTTATTTTGCCGAGCCCTCTGGGATAAAAGAGTAAAAAGTTAGTGGAGGTGCCCCATTTTTTCAAAATTGAATATGATTTTTGCTTGGAGGCTGAGGATAGACCTGGGCTTAAGTAATTGGAGTCGTGTGTTCGAGTGGGGAAAATATTTATTAACCCACTTTTTGCTATCGTGGCTAATTGGGACGGGTTATCTACAGGGTACCACCCTTTTCTTGTCAGGCTAAAAAATTCCCTATTGCTCAAGGCGGGAATCGAACTCGTCACTCTAGGGTTATGTGAGATTAAGGCTAACGCTTTAACTCACTTCGCTAACCTGAGCCCCCGTGTAGGTAATAAGAATTTAGTGATAAATCCATTATATAAAATATTTGTTCTCACCCTAGCTTGAAAAGGTCATCTACAGTTAAGGTGGCTTGAAAGGGTGGTAACCTATAACTAAGACGCCCCGATTAACTGTAGTAGCATAAAGTATACGTTAATAAATAACATTATTTTACAATCTTCTTGTTTATTAATGT
Source organism: Riptortus pedestris (assembly GCA_019009955.1). Lineage (NCBI taxonomy): Eukaryota > Metazoa > Arthropoda > Insecta > Hemiptera > Alydidae > Riptortus > Riptortus pedestris. Next base: position 11,594,302 of record CM032230.1, on the reverse strand, counting down.
TCACTTTGTGCTACTTTTGTTTAATCTGGACTGTCTATCCACAGGTGAACACCCTTTTCTAGCCAGGATAGGAGTATGGGCTTTATTTAGTGCGTTCGTCACTAAATAAATTCTTATCGCTCACATGGGAATCGAAACCATGCCTTTGGTTTATCAAGTTTATTAAGACCAACGTTCTTGGCTAACCTCAGCTCTCAACATTATTTTATATCATTTACATGAATTCGACAACATATGATAATTTATAATAAAACATATGATTTGCATAAACACAATAATAGCATATGTTACTCTAAAATAAGAAGCTATTATTTTTAGAAAATAAATTCATTTGAATAATTTAAAAAAAAAAATCATATACAATTTATTTTCTTATTGATACAATAAGAAAATAATGACATAAAATTAATTTATGAGATTTATACTCTTGTGATAGAACTAATAACAACTTACAATTCAGAAATAAATAAAGAAAAAAACCTAAAATCTAGCAATATCTAATTTTTGAGAGTAAATAATTAAAAATAATTAGTTGAAGTTGTACATCTAATGTAATCTAACATTCTTGAAGGAGTAGGTAGCTGCCTAACTCACTAAACATGTTAATAGGAGACTTCTGGCAAAGAAAAACTCCAGTTTCTCAGAGGCATTAACTGATGGATGAAATACTTTTGAATATAATTATTAAATGATGATCAAAGGCTTAATGGAACTGAGGATTTTATGTAGTGAGTTCATCACTAAATAAATTCCTATTGCTCGAGCGAGAATCAACTCACGACTCTAAGGTTCTCTTGGGTGAAATTAAGAGCAGTACCTCAACTCACATGGCTAACCTGAGGCCTCAAATTACTAAAATTAAATGAAATCTATTTTATTTTAGGGGGGGGATAAATCTAAAAACTAAATGCTAGATGGACTATATAAATACTTTTTATGTACAGTAATAATATACTTGCTACAATAATTTTTGTTTTTGAGGGTAGTTGAGAAAATAAAGCTCTATACTGCTAAAGATATTTTTTTTTCTTTTTAAGAAATATTTTAATGAATCAAAAGATCCAAAAAATTTTGCTCTACAGATTTTTTAAAATGAGTAAATGACTTACGCTTTACTTCTTCTCCAGCAGTCATTTCGTTTTGGCTGTTGAATGAAAAGCTTGAGAGGCGCTATGAAGGGAATGGTTTAGAGCTGTGATGCTCGGCCTGTCTTCTCTATACTAGCTCTCAGGTGCAACTGACCGTCGTTTGCCTTTTATCTTGTCCCAATCCTTAAATAGCATATGCCTACATAATTATCAGTATATCACGCTGTGTATAATGGACAAATTTATTCTGGAAAAAAATCCCAACTTGATAGATAAAAGTAAAAGAATATTTTTCGCATGACCAGCGTATTTTTTTTTTTTTCCTCTGACAGAAATTTGTCAAAGTTGTCTTACCAAGGTAAAACGATGACGAACCTGTATAACACTTTTAGCAGATTTCCATTGAGGGAAATCAGTTATTGAGGTTGTACTCTTGACGCGATTTTTATCGAATTTCCCTTAACAGAAATCAGCTATTGAGGTCGTACTCATGACGAAATTTCTTCAATGTCCATCGATCCTACCCAGGAGATGACGAAAATGAGGTCCGTTCCAAATTATATATATATATATATATATATATATATATATATATATATGTCTGTTAACGCTCTAGCGGTCGCAATTTTTGTTTTATCGTTACCAAACTCGATATTAAAACATTTTCTGCAAAAAGCCAGATCAAGTTCGTTAATGGCTGTAATTGGACCAGTGGGAGGTGGGGGGGGGGGGTTAGAGAAGGGATTATGGAAAATTCGAAATATCTCCGTTACTGTACGTCGGATAGAATAATGTGTAGAATCAATCTTATTGCAAATTAAATGAACTATAATTATTCTTATATACATTTATTCTCTATCTTGAGTATTAACCAACATATTTGCATGTTATATAAACAATACTCTGTTATGTAATATGCCTCATTATTCGAAGCTGAAATACTATAAATTGTTTTCAAGAGACCTTTATTATAAATTTATACATTATTTATATATTATAAATGCGAATATGTTATGATCGCCCCCACCCCCTTCTTAAGTTCTTAGACTACTAAAATTTGATTGATTGAGATAAATTTATTCCCATAATAATTTACCTTTATAAATTACAGTACTAGATATAGTAAATAGTTTTCGATAAAATAAAGATGCTATATTCTGATATATTTCAGTAATTGTTTCTCTTTCCTGTGAGAAGTTGGCACACCTGTTTGTTTACTTTTCACGTGCTTCCCGTCTGGAGGTTTCTTATTATCGTTTCCACTTATTCACTTGATGTCGACGGTGCTATTGTGTTACCAGTATGTAGATTTGTCTATTGTTAAACATCACAGGGGAAATCTGCTTAGTTTACGCAGACCCTGCGTGACGAACGTTTTTTTTTCAAAAATGTCCTCAGGAGATCACGCAAAAAAGCCCGGCGCAAGTGGCTGAGTTAACTAAAGAGAATCACTTCTAATCTCATCTCACAATAAATTTTCTATTTATAAGAAGTCCGTCACGCAGCAGCTGCGTTAACTAAGCAAATTTCAAACGTGCGTCACGCATTGGTCTGATGAGAACAATATTTGTTATTTAGGCTTCAAATAAAGAGCTTCATAATATAATAGCCTATTGTTAAATAACATGAGCCAGTGTAGGGGTTTACTGGAGGCTGAAAACTAATAAATCCAAATATCTGGGTTAATAATCAAGATAATGAAAAAACGTACATAACAACATTTATAGAACATTACATTTGAAATAAGATTGGTTCTATACAATTTTTCTATCCGACCCATAATATCGGGGATATTTCGATTTTTCGAAATCACCCCTACAAACCCCCATTCTCCCACTTCATTCGATAACACAGCCATTAACGAACGTGATCTTTCGTTTTACATAAAACAATTATAAGTTTGGTAACGATAAAGCAAGTTTGGTAAAATTGCGAGCGCTAACGCGGTAACACTCATATATATATATATATATATATATATATATATATATATATATATATATATATATATATATATAACGGAGATATTAAGGATTTTCGAAATTCTCCCCTCTAACCCCCCCCCTCCCCTGGTCCGATTTCAGCCGTTAACGAACTTGATACAACGATCATATATCAAGTTTGGTAAAGATAAAACAAAAATTGCGACCGCTAGAGCGGTAACAGACAAATATATAGATTGACTAGCTCAGATACCCAGCTTCGCGCGGGAATTGATTTGAGGCTGAATGGTGATGGTATTTTTTTGGCACAATATTTCGACATTTGCCCGTCCCATTGTTGGCATTTGTTAATAATAAAATTAATTCTTTATGTAAGTCTTCACTGTCCTCCAAATTGTCATATTTCCCGTCTCCTGTGCATTATGCATACATTTCAGTTATTAAAATATTTTTTGAATCTGTATCATTATCCTTTTAATGTTTACTGTATTTAGAGAAATTTAATTATTATTTATTAACTCCTTCTTGGATTGTTTCCGAAACTGGATTGCTCAGTTTTATATTCATGTTATGAATATTTCTGTGATTTTTTTTGGTTAGGAATATTATTTTTTTAAAAAGTGGATCTTTTTTATTCCAATTCATAATGTTCCTAATTATAATTTATTTTGTTTGATGCATTGAGCAAAGCACTGAAATGTTTTCTGTATTGTTATCTTTTTTTATTATTGGTGATTAACATCAGAAATTATCATCGTTATTATGAACAAAGAGTCCTTTCATTTCAGTGTGACTTAAGTTAAATAAATATTAAATAATTAAAGTATCCAAAAAGCTTAAGATATGGGAATTACCATAACATTCATAAAATGTTTAAGAATTTCTAAAATATTGTTTCCTACACTTACAATTTACAAAATATTATTTTTTGAATCTTCTTGATGTTAAACAAGTTCTTGAAACTGTGTTTGTGTTCTTTTTTCCTTCTGTCCTTTTTGGTTTATGTTCTTACTTTAATACTTCAACAAAAATCAAAATAAAGTTTTTCAATCATATTTTTTTGGAGGTGAATTTAATTTATATTCATAATATTTAGTACAAAATCATCGATCAGCCCTAATCCTGGATATTATTACTTTTTTATTATTATTTGTATCGATTCTTATTCAAAAATAATTTATTTGTTGATATATATATATATATATATATATATATATATATATATATATATATATATATATATATAGAAATGTTGGTATGGCTTGTTATAATGAAAGCGTTAGTGCTAATACATATACCGAGTTTTATTTATTTCGGATTGGTCTTTTGTCCCAACAAAATTGATCACATCCGCTATAGGTTTTAGCGTATATCTCGTTTATAATTTGGTATACGAAAAAAGTCTATATAACAAAAGTTACTCTAAATAACAAAATAAACAACTTTTGTAATGCTCATATTTGCCGAAAAACCTCTGCCTGCAGAAAAAAGAAACCGTGAGGAATGCAGAAAATAGCAAGGAGGATATTGTGCATTCAGGAGATCTTGACGAAGATGATGAAGTATTTCAGATTATAGATGATTTTCCAAAGAAGAGACTTTTGGTGAACTTATCTGTTCCTTCCCAAACTGGTCCGAAAACATTGGAATGCCAGCTTGACATTGGAGCAAACTGTAATGTCATAGGCTTAGATAGCTTGAAGAAACTATTTGGACCCTCGTCATCGATTAAACTACAGCCTAGCAAGACAATTTTGGTGTTTTATGGAAGTGAGTCCACAACTTTCTTAGGACAAATAAAAGTAAGTGTAATTTGGAAAAAAAAGAAATATTGTTGTTATTCCTCCAAGAAGATACCCAGTTGCCTTGCGGGAAGGAATGGAAGAGAACCTACAAAACAGCCTATGACCGTGGAGCTGCCTCTGCTCCAGAAGGTCTGGCTGAGGAAACACCCTCAGGTTTGAGGCGATCCTTGGATGGAAGGCATCAGAGTCCAGAAGGAAGGGGAGGCAGCTGAACCCCTGCCCCCACTCCAGGTAAGGCAGAAGGTCTGGCTGAGGAAACACCCTCAGGTTCGAGGCGATCCTTGGATGGAAGGCATCATAGTCCAGGAGGAAGGGGAGAGCAGCTGGACCCCTGCCTCCACTCCAGGTCAGGCAGAAGGTCTGGAGAGGATACACCCTCAGGTTCGAGGCGATCCTTGGATGGAAGGCATCATAGTCGAGAAGGTAGGGGAGAGCAGCTGAACCCCTGCCCGCACTCCAGGTAAGGGTGAAGGTCTGGCGAGGAAACACCCTCAGGTTCGAGGCGATCCTTGGATGGAAGGCATCATAGTCCAGAAGGAAGGGGAGAGCAGCTGAAACCCTGCCCCCACTCCAGGTAAGGCAGAAGGTCTGGCGAGGAAACACCCTCAGGTTCGAGGCGATCCTTGGATGGAAGGCATCATAGTCCAGGAGGAAGGGGAGAGCAGCTGGACCCCTGCCTCCACTCCAGGTCAGGCAGAAGGTCTGGCGGGGAAACACCCTCAGGTTCGAGGCGATCCTTGGATGGAAGGAAGGATAGTCCGGAAGGAAGGGGAGATCTGCGGAACCCCTGCATCAACACCAGGTAAGGCAGAAGGTCTGGATGAGGAAACACCCTCAGGTTCGAGGCGATCCTTGGATGCACGGCATCATAGTCCAGAAGGAAGGGGAGAGCAGCTGGACCTCTGCCTCCACTCCAGGTCAGGCAGAAGGTCTGGCTGAGGAAACACCCTCAGGTTCGAGGCGATCTTTGGATGAAGGGCATCATAGTCCAGCAGGCAGGGGACAGCACCTGGTCCCCTGCCGCCACTCCTGGGCAGGCAGAAGGTCTGGCTGAGGAAACACCCTCAGGTTCGAGGCGATCTTTGGATGAAGGGCATCGTAGTCCAGAAGGAAGGGGAGAGCAGCTGGACCTCTGCCTCCACTCCAGGTCAGGCAGAAGGTCTGGCTGAGGAAACACCCTCAGGTTCGAGACTAACGATGGAAGAAAGGCATCGTAGACCACAAGGAAGGGGAGAGCAGCTGGACCCCTGCCTCCACTCCAGGTCAGGCAGAAGGTCTGGCTGAGGAAACACCCTCAGGTTCGAGGCGATCCTTGGATGAAGGGCATCGTAGTCCAGAAGGAAGGGGAGAGCAGCTGGACCTCTGCCTCCACTCCAGGTCAGGCAGAAGGTCTGGCTGAGGAAACACCCTCAGGTTCGAGCCGATCCTTGGATGAAACGCATCGTAGTCCAGCAGGAAGGGGAGAGCAGCTGGACCTCTGCCTCCACTCCAGGTCAGGCAGAAGGTCTGGCTGAGGAAACACCCTCAGGTTCGAGGCGATCTTTGGATGAAGGGCATCGTAGTCCAGAAGGAAGGGGAGAGCAGCTGGACCCCTGCCTCCACTCCAGGTCAGGCAGAAGGTCTGGCTGAGGGAACACCCTCAGGTTCGAGGCGATCTTTGGATGAAGGGCATCGTAGTCCAGAAGGAAGGGGAGAGCAGCTGGACCCCTGCCTCCACTCCAGGTCAGGCAGAAGGTCTGGCTGAGGTAACACCCTCAGGTTCGAGGCGATCCTTGGATGGAAGGCATCGTAGTCCAGAAGGAAGGGGAGAGCAGCTGGACCACTCCCTCCACTCCAGGTCAGGCAGAAGGTCTGGCTCAGGAAACACCCTCAGGTTCGAGGCGATCCTTGGATGAAAGGCATCGTAGTCCAGAAGGAAGGGGAGAGCAGCTGGACCTCTGCCTCCACTCCAGGTCAGGCAGAAGGTCTGGCTGAGGAAACACCCTCAGGTTCGAGGCGATCCTGGCATGAATGGCATCGTAGTCCTGAAGTACGTGGTGAGCAGCTGGACCCCTGCCTCCACTCCAGGTCAGGCAGAAGGTCTGGCTGAGGAAACACCCTCAGGTTCGAGGCGATCTTTGGATGAAGGCATCGTAGTCCAGAACGAATCTGATAGCAGCTGGACCCCTGCCACGAACTCAGGTCAGGCAGAAGGTCTGGATGAGGTAACACCCTCAGGTTCGAGGCTATCCTTGGATGGAAGGCATCGTAGTCCAGAAGGAAGGGGAGAGCAGCTGGACCTCTGCCTCCACTCCAGGTCAGGCAGAAGGTCTGGCTCAGGAAACACCCACAGGTTCGAGGCGATCCTTGGATGAACGGCATCGTAGTCCAGAAGGAAGGGGAGAGCAGCTGGACCTCTGCCTCCACTCCAGGTCAGGCAGAAGGTCTGGCTGAGGAAACACCCTCAGGTTCGAGGCGATCCTTGGATGAAAGGCATGGGAGAACGGATGGACGGGGAGCGCAGCGGTGCCTCTGCCTCCCCTCCTGGTCAGGCAGAAGGTCTGGCTGAGGTGACACCCTCAGGTTCGAGGCAATCCTTGGATGGAAGGCATCGTAGTCCAGAAGGAAGGGGAGAGCAGCTGGACCCCTGCCACCACTCCAGGTCAGGCAGTAGGTCTGGCTGAGGTAACACCCTCAGGTTCGAGGCAATCCTTGGATGGAAGGCATCGTAGTCCAGAAGAAAGGGGAGAGCAGCTGGACCTCTGACTACACTCCATGTAAGGCAGAAGTTCTCTCTGAGGAAACACCCTCAGGTTCGAGGCGATCCTTGGATGAAAGGCATCGTAGTCCAGAAGGAAGGGGAGAGCAGCTGGACCTCTGCCTCCACTCCAGGTCAGGGAGAAGGTCTGGCTGAGGAAACACCCTCAGGTTCGAGGCGATCTTTGGATGAAGGGCATCGTAGTCCAGAAGGAAGGGGAGAGCAGCAGCACCTCTGCCTTTACTCCAGGTCAGGCATAAGGTCTGGCTGAGGAAACACCCTCAGGTTCGAGGCGATCCTTGGATGAAAGGCATCGTAGTCCAGAAGGAAGGGGAGAGCAGCTGGACCTCTGCCTCCACTACAGGTCAGGCAGAAGGTCTGGCTCAGGAAACACCCTCAGGTTCGAGGCGATCCTTGGATGCAAGGCATCATAGTCCAGAAGGAAGGGGAGAGCAGCTGGACCTCTGCCTCCACTCCAGGTCAGGCAGAAGGTCTGGCTGAGGAAACACCCTCAGGTTCGAGGCGATCCTTGGATGGAAGGCATCCTGGTCCAGAAGGAAGGGGAGAGCAGCTGTGTCGTCGAGGTCTGGCTGAGGAAACACCCTCAGGTTCGAGGCGATCCTTGGATGGAAGGCATCCTGGTCCAGAAGGAAGGGGAGAGCAGCTGGACCCCTGCCTCCACTCCAGGTCAGGCAGAAGGTCTGGCTGAGGAAACACCCTCAGGTTCGAGGCGATCCTTGGATGGAAGGCATCGTAGTCCAGAAGGAAGGGGAGAGCAGCTGGACCCCTGCCTCCACTCCAGGTCAGGCAGAAGGTCTGGCTGAGGAAACACCCTCAGGTTCGAGGCGATCCTTGGATGGAAGGCATCATAGTCCAGAAGGAAGGGGAGAGCAGCTGGACCCCTGCCTCCACTCCAGGTCAGGCAGAAGGTCTGGCTGAGGTAACACCCTCAGGTTCGAGGCGATCCTAGGATGAAGGGCATCATAGTCCAGGAGGAAGGGGAGGCAGCTGAACCCCTGCCTCCACTCCAGGTCAGGCAGAAGGTCTGGCTGAGGAAACACCCTCAGGTTCGAGGCGAACTTTGGATGAAGGGCATCGTAGTCCAGAAGGAAGGGGAGAGCAGCTGGACCTCTGCCTCCACTCCAGGTCAGGCAGAAGGTCTGGCTGAGGAAACACCCTCAGGTTCGAGGCGATCCTTGGATGAAAGGCATCGTAGTCCAGAAGGAAGGGGAGAGCAGCTGGACCTCTGCCTCCACTCCAGGTCAGGCAGAAGGTCTGGCTGAGGAAACACCCTCAGGTTCGAGGCGATCCTTGGATGAAAGGCATCGTAGTCCAGAAGGAAGGGGAGAGCAGCTGGACCTCTGCCTCCACTCCAGGTCAGGCAGAAGGTCTGGCTAAGGTAACACCCTCAGGTTCGAGGCGATCCTTGGATGAAAGGCATCGTAGTCCAGAAGGAAGGGGAGAGCAGCTGGACCTCTGCCTCCACTCCAGGTCAGGCAGAAGGTCTGGCTGAGGAAACACCCTCAGGTTCGAGGCGATCCTTGGATGAAAGGCATCGTAGTCCAGAAGGAAGGGGAGAGCAGCTGGACCTCTGCCTCCACTCCAGGTCAGGCAGAAGGTCTGGCTGAGGAAACACCCTCAGGTTCGAGGCGATCGTTGGATGAAGGGCATCGTAGTCCAGAAGGAAGGGGAGAGCAGCTGGACCTCTGCCTTTACTCCAGGTCAGGCAGAAGGTCTGGCTGAGGAAACACCCTCAGGTTCGAGGCGATCCTTGGATGAAAGGCATCGTAGTCCAGAAGGAAGGGGAGAGCAGCTGGACCTCTGCCTCCACTCCAGGTCAGGCAGAAGGTCTGGCTCAGGAAACACCCTCAGGTTCGAGGCGATCCTTGGATGAAAGGCATCGTAGTCCAGAAGGAAGGGGAGAGCAGCTGGACCTCTGCCTCCACTCCAGGTCAGGCAGAAGGTCTGGCTGAGGAAACACCCTCAGGTTCGAGGCGATCTTTGGATGAAGGGCATCGTAGTCCAGAAGGAAGGGGAGAGCAGCTGGACCTCTGCCTTTACTCCAGGTCAGGCAGAAGGTCTGGCTGAGGAAACACCCTCAGGTTCGAGGCGATCCTTGGATGAAAGGCATCGTAGTCCAGAAGGAAGGGGAGAGCAGCTGGACCTCTGCCTCCACTCCAGGTCAGGCAGAAGGTCTGGCTCAGGAAACACCCTCAGGTTCGAGGCGATCCTTGGATGAAAGGCATCGTAGTCCAGAAGGAAGGGGAGAGCAGCTGGACCCCTGCCTCCACTCCAGGTCAGGCAGAAGGTCTGGCTGAGGAAACACCCTCAGGTTCGAGGCGATCCTTGGATGGAAGGCATCGTAGTCCAGAAGGAAGGGGAGAGCAGCTGGACCCCTGCCTCCACTCCAGGTCAGGCAGAAGGTCTGGCTGAGGAAACACCCTCAGGTTCGAGGCGATCCTTGGATGGAAGGCATCGTAGTCCAGAAGGAAGGGGAGAGCAGCTGGACCCCTGCCACCACTTCAGGTCAGGCAGAAGGTCTGGCTGAGGTAACACCCTCAGGTTCGAGGCGATCCTTGGATGGAAGGCATCGTAGTCCAGCAGGAAGGGGAGGCCGCTGTACCAAGTCCTCCCCGCCAGGTCAGGCAGAAGGTCTGGCTGAGGAAACACCCTCAGGTTCGAGGCGATCTTTGGATGAAGGGCATCGTAGTCCAGAAGGAAGGGGAGAGCAGCTGGACCCCTGCCTCCACTCCAGGTCAGGCAGAAGGTCTGGCTGAGGAAACACCCTCAGGTTCGAGGCGATCCTTGGATGAAAGGCATCGTAGTCCAGAAGGAAGGGGAGAGCAGCTGGACCTCTGCCTCCACTCCAGGTCAGGCAGAAGGTCTGGCTGAGGAAACACCCTCAGGTTCGAGGCGATCCTTGGATGAAAGGCATCGTAGTCCAGAAGGAAGGGGAGAGCAGCTGGACCTCTGCCTCCACTCCTGGTCAGGCAGAAGGTCTGGCTGAGGAAACACCCTCAGGTTCGAGGCGATCCTTGGATGAAGGGCATCGTAGTCCAGAAGGAAGGGGAGAGCACCTGTGTCGTCGAGGTGACCGGCGGAGGAAGGTACCTTCGTAATGAATGTGACAAAAGTTACTCTAAATAACAAAATAAACAACTTTTGTTATGTGCATATTTGCCGAAAACCCAATAGACGGAAAAACGAAATATCGCTATTTTTAATTTCAGGCCTCCCTTACAACCCCCACTCCTGTTCGTCTCAGAGAATATTAGTATAGCCTAAAGTCTAAGTTGGCTTAATAGTAATAAGCATACCAAGTTTCATAAAATTCGGTTCAGCCGTTTATGCGTGAAAGGGTAATAAACAAACAAACAAACACACACCAAAGAAACAAAATGCAGTTATGGTGTCTATGACATGTGAAACGAAAAGTTATCGTGAAATTTCTCTAAAAAAATCAATGTACAGACAGAGGTTACAGTTTTATATATATATATATATATATATATATATATATATATATATATATATATATATAATTTGTCTGTTACCACTCTAGCGGTCGTAATTTTTGTTGACCAAATTCCATATTAAAACGCTTTATGTAAAAAGACAGATCAATTCATTAATGGCTGTAATCGGACCAGTTTGGTGGGAGGGGGGTGGGGTTATTGGAGGGATTATCGAAAATTCGAAATATCTCCGTTACTATACGTCGGATAGAATACTGTTTAGAATCAATCTTATTGCAAATTAAATGAACTATAATTATTGTTATATACATTTATTCTCTATCTTGAATATTAACCGAGATATTTGCATTTTTATCAAATCGGGGCGGATAACGGATGAGAGTAAAACTTCACGTGGGAAATCTGCTTAGTTTACGCAGCCCCTGCGTGACGGACTTTTTGTAGATTTAGTAGACAGGCTTTTGTTCTTGGGCAGTCATGGGCTGAATAATAAAGAGATACACACTGATTAATAATTCTAAACATTTTTTTGTTCTTAAGAACAAAAAGAATTTCACGAGAGCCGAACAGTTACGGAAAAGGCCGAACTAGCTTCGGCGGAAACTCACGACTAGATCCGACAGTAGTCGATCTCATCTCGTCCGTTTATTTGCAATAAGATTGGTAATATATACTTTTTTTTTAGCAGATTTCCCTTAAGGGAAATCAGCTATTGAGGTCGTACTCATGACGCGAGTTTCGAAAAATTTCCTCTAATGTCCATCGATCCTACCCAGGAGATGACGAAAATGAGGTCCGTTCAAAATTATATGTATATATATATATATATATATATATATATATATATATATATATATTTGTCTCTTAACGCTCTAGCAGTCGCAATTTTTGTTTGATCGTTACCAAATTCGGAATTTAATCGTTTTATGTAAAAAGGAAGATAAAGTTCGTTAATGGCTGAAATCGGACCATGTGAAAATGTGTTTTGTGAAAATTCACAATATCTCCGTTATTATGCGTCGGATCGAAACATTGTGTAGAATCAATCTTATTGCAAATTACATTTACTATAAATATTGTTCTATACATTTATTCTGTATCATGAATATTAACCGAGGTATTTGCATTTGTATTCTGTGTGTCGTCGGCAGGAGTCGGCTATGTTCGGGAATTTCCGCCAAGAGCTCTGGCGGCCGTTTCCATAACTATTCGTCCCTCTTGAATAGGTTTAGAGATACCTTTCTACTACATTTGTTTTTGGACAGATTTATCTACTGGTAAACGTCACGTTGAAAATCTGCTTAGTTTACGCAACCCCTGCGTGACGGACCTTTTCGATATTAAGAATGGTTCGAATTCTCCTCCTTTACCCCCCCCCCCCCTGGTACGATTTCAGCCGCTAACGAACTGGATTTTTCTTTTTATATAAAAAGAGTATATATCGAGTTTGTTAATGATAATACAAAAATTTAGACCGCTAGAGGTAACACAAATATATAGATAGATGAAATTTTGGACGGACCTCATTTTCGTATCTCCTACATAGGATCGATGGACATTTGAAGAAAAATTTCGAAAGTCACGTCAGAAATACAACCTCAATAGCTGATTTCCCTTGAGGGAAATCTACTATAATGGGTTTAGGGAAGGTAAAACGTCCAACACGCAGGCGCTTCGTAAACTAAGCAGATTTACTATGTACAAATTGCTGAGGTTTGGAATATACAAATCTGCATACAGGTAACACTACCGTGAATGTTAAGCGAATAAATTCAAACGTTAATGAGAAATCCTTCAGTCAATTTACAAATTAATGATATCTACAACCGAAAACGACTGAACTGTAAACATGCCAGCCAACCTCGTAGCGCTGAATAGATAGATAGCCCAGAAAGACAAACAATTAATGAAATATATCTGAATATAACATATTAATTTTATTGAAAACTATTTACCAAAGCTAGTGTGCTTTAATTTATAATGAATCAGAATCATTTTTAACTCAAATTGAAAAACTGGAATATGCAAATATCAGACAAATATAAATATATGTATGTATATATATATATATATATATAGTTTTGAACGGACATCATTTTAGTCATCCGGGTATGATCGATGGATGTTTGAAGACATTTTTCGAAAATAGAATTATGTGTACGGCCTCAATAGCTGAAACTTCGAAATACCCCATTATTATTTGAGTTACGAATAAATGCATAAACAATTGTAGAACGTCAATATTTTAACAAAATTGGTTCATAAAATTTTTCGATCCGACTCATCATAATACAAATATTTTTACTTTTCGACCCCCCCCCCCACCCTTTTTCCTAGGCCGGCTTCTGCCAATGACAAATATTATTTTTGTTATTGACTGAAATGGTTAAATATCATGAGTGTGATATAGATCAAATAAACATAGTCCAGACAATAAGGTAAAATCTTAATTGGTAACGTCGTAGTACAACTAATTTGTACGCATTTATCTCGCTAATAAAAGTTTCATGAAAACAACACTTGATATTTAAGCTTAGAATAAAGAGGTTTATGTTATAGCCGCTTATGGGTATTGTGACATGAGTAGGAGTGGAAGTTTAGGAAGGCTGAAAACTAAAAATTCCAAATATCTCGGTTAATATTCATATTATAGAAAATAGGTTCATAGCAACATTTATTGACAATTAAATTTACAATAAGATTGGTTTTATACCAATTTAGGATCCGACTCATAATAACGGAGATATTTAGAATTTTCGAAATTCTCTTCCTCTATCCCCCCCCCTCCCACTAGGTCTGATTTTAGCCGTTAGCAAGCTTGATAGTTAATTTTGCATGAAACTCTTATATGTCGAGTTTGGTAAACATAAAACAGAAATTGCGACCGCTAGAGCAGTAACATATATTATATATATATATATATATATATATATATATATATATATATATATATACAATTTTGAATGGACCTCATTTTCGTCATCTGTCATCCAGCATGGATGGGATTAGAGGAATTTTTTTCGAAAATCTGGGCATGATTACAACCTCTATAGCTGATTTCCCTTAAAGGAAATCTGGTAAAAAAAAATGAAGACAAAATTATTCTTATTTCTGGCCTAGAAAAATTTATTTTAGGAATCTAAACATTGTTTTTACGAAGAAGAAAATATAACTTATTAGTGATACATTAAAAGGAGAAATACATAAGGTATGGACTAGCCTAATATATACTGCTGGGAAGTGTTTATCAAAGTTAAAGCCAAGATCCCAACCTTTGAACCTGCTACCTGTTGCTCAGCCAACACTACTATCTTTGTACATCTTCACCAATGTGAGTTCATTCATTTTTCTTTAATAAGAACTAAATTTATTCATAAAAGTATTTTTTTATATGACTAATCTCTCACTAGCTGATCATATTACCCCTCGGAAAATTAATTTATCACTCCCTGTCCTTCTCCTTACATATGGACATTTCCAAGCCAAAGGAAACTTTTAGACATATATTTCATGTCTAATAATTACTCTAAGAATATGTTTATATGTTTGTTCTAGGCTTTGTACTATTTTTTTCTATAATTCTACTAACTTGTCAGAGGAAGGGGAAATATTTCCTGCAATTTTACAAAAACGTTAGCTGTAGTTTTTTAAATAAGACACATTCAAAATTAACATTTTTTCTGTTTCCCCAGAAAAAAAGTTCCAGAAAATTATCCAATCTTACTCATGTTATTATCATCTATTTTTGAGCCTGGGTTAATATTAATAATTTTGTAGTACTCTATAAATATGTTAATTAAAATTTTGTGGAAAATAATCCAGGTATGCGTTGCAGTCTGTAACAATATGATTATTTTATCAAGGGTAAACATGTTTCTAGATTCCTCATTTGAAAATTAATTGGATTTGATGAATATTATAGCATCTTATCATCATTGTTGGTGCTGAGGTTAGCCATGTGAGTTAAAGCGTTGGCTTAAATCTCACATGGTAAACCTAGAGAGTAGCGAGTTCGATTCCCGCCTGGGTACATAGAAATTTAGTGACAAACTCATTAAACAAAAATGTTAGTCCCAACCTGCCAAGAAAAGGGTGATAGCCTATAGTTAACCTGTCCCAATTAGTCACAGTTGCAAAAATTGGACGTCAATGAATAATAACCATGATTGTTTAATATACATTATTTGTCTTGACACTATAATATTTTAATCAAGTCATTTGATGTGATCACTGAAAAAAAAAAATATTTTCCAATAAGCTATAAAATTTACTAATTATTATATATTGCAGAACTTAAAAAAGTCCATCACACGTAGGCTGTGTAAACTAAGCAGATTTCCCACATGCTGATGATATGAATGGTTGAAATCCCCCCCCCCTCATGAACCCTCCTAATGGTCAGCCATTAACGAACCTGATCTTTTTTTTATTGAACCAATTTTGTTTCAAATTTACTTTTTGACAAGTGTTGTCTTATGTGTGTTTTCTGTGTCAAATATTAACTGAGCTAGTAGTATTTTATTGGTTTCAGTCTTCAATAAACTATCACTTCTACTCATCCGATTTTCACTATGAATAACTGTGTCATTTCAAGCTTAAATACCCCTCATCTTGAATTATTTAGAACAGGCTTCTACAATCATTTCTCTCTATGTGAAATCAGATATTGAGGTCACACTCATAAGACAATTTTAAATTTACAATTTATTTTTAGATACATTTTTATTTTATCCTGAATAATATTTGAATTTATTTTTTCAGGGATCCAGAAAACAATTTTAGAGATGCCCTAGTCCAACAGAAATGTAAAAATTTGGCTGAGGACATCCCATTAAGCCCACCGGACAAGAAATCTGCTGGGAAAAAACATGGAAAGGAAAGGAAGATCAAGCGTAGAAGAAGAAGAGGAGCAGAACAGCTTCCATTAGAAATGGAAACACTCTCTCTCAGGGACAGCCAAAATCAAACAGATAAAAGCCCTCTTATAGAAGTTGGACAATTTTCAGAAAGAGTTACTCATATTACTAGAATTTCGGGGGCGCAGTCGAGCATAATGGAGGACAGCATGGTCATGGAAGGGACTTGTGAAACAGGGAGAAACGAACATGGTTTGGTTGTGCATAGAGCAAGCTCTCCTTCAAGTGCTGGAGCCGCAACACAAAACGATCTTTCCAAGAAAGTTCAGTTCTATTTATCTCCTATGAAAGAAAAAAGTGAAGCTTCTAATACAACTTCAAAAAGCGACTCTAAACCCAAAAGTATAGAAGCTAATGTTAATCCTAAAGCCCGTAAAGAGAAGCAAGGGATTGAAGAAAAGAAAAGCAAGACAGGAGAGAAGAAAATCTCAGCCAGGGCAGCTGTCAAAAGTAAATCAGTAGCTAAAGAGGAAAAGGAAAATAAGTCAGAAAATAATGTAAAGAATGTTAAAAATAAAAATATTTCTCATTCAAATGTAGAAAAGAAAAGCACCACTCCTCGAAACTCTTTAGAAATAAACAAATCAAGAATACTAAAAAAGGAAACCAAAAGCAAAAAAACTGCCATAGAAAAGAATGTTAAAAATAGTCCAAATTTACCTACAAAAGATTCTAAAAAGCATATGTCTTCTCCTTCTTATTCAAACTCAAAGCCTTCATATTCCTCTTATTTATCAGTAAAGCTCTCTCTCCCCGATCTTTCTCCGTCGAAGAGTACAGAGAGCAATATTGCAACTGTGAAAAAGGGGTCTAAAAATAATAGGATCTCACTAATACCCAAAAAATTAGAAAAAGAGAAACGTCCGGGTAAAAAAGGTGAGTCAAGACAAATTGCAAAGATAAAAGAAGAAAATTGCACGGCAAAAGAAGATTCCTTCAATAAGAAACTAAGGAATTTGAAAAGCCTGAATTCCAGAAAATTAAAAAGCAAATCTGTCTATCTACCTGCAAAGAAAAGAAAACATTATAAGGGTAAGTTTTTTAATTACTAGTTTTTAGGGTACATTTTCTCCTGTTTTTTTTTTTTGTTTTTTTTAAGTTTTGTCGAGAATTGAAACCTCTTTTTGGGGTTATTGTTTACTAAAAAGCCCCTAATAATTTGCCACTGTTTTAATTAATTTCCTTTCTTTTTTTCCTCAGTTGAGTACCCCTGAAATGAGGGAGTATATTTTTAATTCTCTCCAATTGTACAGTCCCATCTTTAAATACTATATACAAAAGCTAGTTACAAAAATTTGATACATACATGAAATACATATTTTTTTCCTCTATACACAAGTGTCATAAGAATATAAGAACTACTAAACAAACAATTAATAGAGTATAAGAAAAATATTTGTAATAATGAGAGAGAAAAAATAATTAAAGGATTAAAGGAAAATAAAATAAAATTTGAATAGATGGTTTATTGAAGAAGGAATGCAGAGCAAGAGATTACTTGTTTTTATTTATTTTTGTTTATACTTTACCCCCATAATATTTTATAATTTATTTATCCTTTAAAGGACATAAAATCATTAGAAAAAACGAAATGCAGATAGTACTTTGCAATGGGCCAATTATGTCCACTAAGCATTATTCTTTTCATTATCTTTTGACTTGGTCTTTCCAAGAGCTTACAGACAAATATTAAATGGTTGTATGTCTGTTCTTTTTGTCCGTCACATATGCGCAGGCTGTTTTTAATCATTTTTAAATAACTTCTAGTCGGTAAATGTCCTGTCTGCACATGAGTCATTCTATTATTAATTACTTTTAACATTTTTCTTTCTTCTGTGTTATTTAAAAATGTGTGTAAATGTGACACTAAACATTTCATGCCCAACACATATTTCAATTCCTGTTGCGTGTCTAAGCTAATTTGGGAAATTTGAAAATAATTCAATTTTTGTAAAGATTTGCCAGAGTTCTTTTGCGGGTATCATTTATTTGTTTGAGTTGTTATTTTGCCACGGAGATGAGAATTTAATTTTGTTTTTTAGTAACTCTAAAGATGTATACTTAATTATTATTGTGGACATTTCATTTACTAAGAAAGAACTTTCAAATAGAAAGATCTCAAGTCCCTGTTCTTGATGATTTAAAGATGCAACTACCAGATAGAATGAGTTGGATGAATAATTTCAGTCTGAGGATAATGAATTCATGTCCATGAAATGATTCCACTAATTTTGTTTTTATTTTCAGATTCTTCAAGTGATGAATATGAGAGTTCAACAGGTTAGTATTTTATGATTGATAATATTAAAAATATTACTTATTCATACAATATGTTTAGTAAAAGTACTTTGACAGGTTTTAGAAAATCATTTTGGCATCAATACCTAATTTACATTACTTTTGGATCTGGTAATGTTCATTTGTACGTGTACATTACTTCTTGTAGTGGTAATGTGGTATGTGTTTTAGCAGATTTCCCTTAAATATTTGAAAAATTTCTTCAAATGTCCATCAATCTTACCCAGGAGATGACGAAAATGAGGTTCGTTCAAAACTATATATATATTTGTCTGTTACCGCTCTAGAGGTTGCTATTATTGTTTAATCATTACTAAACTCGATATTTAGTCGTTTTATGTAAAAAGAAAGATCAAGTTCATTAACAGCTGAAATTCGACCAGAGGGAAGGGGGGTTTAGAGGAGAAGAATTTTTAAAATTCAAAATATCTCCGTTACTATATGGCGGATTGAAAAAATGTATAAAATCAATCTTATAGCAAATTAAATGTGCTATAAATATTGGTATATACATTTATTCCCTATCTTGAATATTAATCATAATATTAGCATTTTTCAGGCTTCAGCAAAGCCCCACTCATACTCATGTTACATAAACGAAGCTTAAATATCAAATATTGTTTTCAAGAGACATTTATTATACAAGATACGTGCAAATATGTTCTGGTGACCCCCCCCCCTTATTCAGTTTTTGGACTACTTAAATTTGATTGTTTTAGATAAAAATTATTCTGATTTATTTTAAATTATGGTACTAGATATAGTAAATAGTTTTCAATCAAATTAATATGTTACATTCAGATATATTACAGTAATTGTTTTTCTTTACGGTAAGGAGTTGGCAGATCTATTTGTTTATATTTCAGATGCTTTCCGTCGGGAGGTTTCTTATTATCGTTTGTATTTATTCACTTAATTTGCCGGTGGTGTTGTGATAGCAGTATGTAGATTTCTGTACTGTTAAACTTCATGCGGGAAATCTGCTTAGTTTACGCAGCCCCTGCATGACAGACTTTTTTCTTCTATATTATTACCTTGCAGTTTCTATATTCTACGTTGTGAGCCTTGGTCTCAAAAATGTGAACTCCTTATTTTTGCCGTTTAATACAAATCCTTTATTTTATTGTACACACAAGGAGCCTTCTGCCCTTTCACAGCAAGTATTCTACAATCCATGAAAAAAAACAATTTTTTACATAAAAATTTCTCCTTGGAATGTTCGGTAACCTACTATTTAACTTTAAAACCTACCTAATACCTCTGTATTTTTGTCATCATATTTCCATTATTTGTACTTGAAACAATTTTTTTTTGGCTGTGTAATAACAGCAGGATTCTTAGCCTTTTTTTGGAAAAGTAATTTACCTGTAATTGGGGTAAGATTATTTTGCAAAAGGAAAAATAAGTTCACATCTTTGTCCCCATGGATCACACACGCTATATGCTACTTTAAATGTTTATTATTTCATTTAAAATTCAAAAGTACAAATTTAAACTTAATTTCAAAAAAGAAAAACTTGCCACTCAAGCTGATAGGCTAACCTAAGCTTCTGTAAATTTCTTTATATTGTAAGAATTGTTTCATGTAGAAACAAAAATAAAATTTACTTTATTCATTCACTTTAATTGGGCACAGTTTGTACTATTACTGTTAGTAAAAGTAGTGTTATGGAAAAGCCTGTAGGTATTTAATTCTTGCACAAAAAATATTCTGTAACATTGGGATATAAGCAGTTATATTAATAAGCAGGGATATTAACAGTCTTATATAAGCAGTTCTTTCCAATTTCTTTTTTTTGAACCCCGAGTTTTTAAAGTGGGTGAGTGCTCGTTTATCCTTGATGCTTCCTAAAAATCGAGAACAAACCATGTTATTCTTTTAACCCTTTCCTTGCGCAAAGCCACTATAGTGGCTTTGCGCAAGAAAAGGGTTAAATAAAATTAGGGTTTGTCGGCAAAATGGTTTGCTAAAATAAGATTCTTACTAAGTTAGAGAATATGAGGTGTTGTCCTCTTTGAGTCATTTCAGTGTTTGGGATATCTCTTTATTTTATGTTAGTCTCTTAGTGAGTGGCTTATAGCAGATTTTCCTTAAGGGATGAAATTAGTCATAAAGATTGTACTTGTGATGTTTTTATAAAAATAAAAAAAAAATAGTTGTAGGTTAGGGAGTTTTGTAAATCTCCAGAAGGCCTACCAAGGGAGTTTAAGCATGTAGAGATGATTAATAAATGTCTCAAAGAAGAGAAGTAAGCGCCTGCTACGAAATGCCCTCTTGCTGATCTATTCATATTTGAATTTGAGATTAAGTTACAGCATAATATAATAATGTATTTGTTTTGCAGGCGATGATTCGGAAGACAGCTGTTCGTGCAGTGATTGCCTCTCTTCCTCATGCTCCGATTGCAGCGAAAGTTGCTCATGTTCCAGTGCCAGTTGCACATGTTCCTGTGACAGTTACTCTGATTCCAGCGACAGTCACTCTGATTCCAGCAACAATTACTCTGATTACACCGACAGTTACTCTGATTACACCGACAGTTGCTCAGACTATACAAGTGACTCGTCTTCTGGTGACTATTATAGATAATGTCGAACGATTAAAGTAAATAGTTTGTTATTAAAGCTCATCAAATTGTTAAAATAAACATCAAATTTCAATAGTAGAATCATATATTTATATTCTTTCACATGAAGTTTAGTCTATTTTAAATCAATTCTGTTTTCATGCCATTTGTCATATTTAAATTCATGTTCACACTCTGAATGATGGAACACTTAGATTATATGTGCAACGCATCCTCTAACGACTATTACAGATAAGGTTGAATGGTTAAAGTAAATAGTTTGTTATTAAAGCTCATAAAGTTAGTAAAATCAACATCAAATTTGAAGAAAGAGGAACTGAACAGAATTTAATATTTATATTCTTTTATTAGGCTTGATTCTTTTGTGAGACGATGAGTTGAGAATTGAAAAAATAATAATAATAATTTGATGTAACTTTTTGATTTGTTTGGACTAGTTTTAATCAATTCCATGTGTTCATGATGAATTTATCATATTTAAATTCATGTTCACGTTAATTTTATAGGAACTTGTCCAGCAGAGACTATTGCAGATAAGGTCGAGATACCATAATAATTAGGTTCATCAATATTTGAGCCTTTTAACAATTATAATTAAATTTTAACTAATGAGATAATTTTTAGATCATTAAGGACTATTTCTTAATCAAGCCTAAGTTCTATCTGGCTTTCTGTTAAAACTTACAATAAAATTATTTGTAGTAGTTTAAGATAACTTGTTTTTTATATATGTAATATTCGAAAAATATGTATGATATAAAGAATTAATTAAATTTTATTTATTAAGATTTTAATGGGTAATGTTCTTGATAGTCATGATTGATTTTATTTTTGTTCTTTATTGAATGTCTTGTATAAATTGTTTTGTCTTTTTATGATATTTTAACAATATATATAGAAATAAGCATGTATTTTTAATGAAGAACTATTATGCAATGAATACTTATGTCAAAAAAATAATAATATTAAATATATATAAATTGTTGAAGAATTAAATTTTTACCTTAGACAGTCCCTTGTCTTTCAGTAGATTTCGCTTAAGGGAAATCAGCTATTGAGGCCGTAATCATAACAATTTTTGAAATGTCCATCGATCCTACCTAGTAGATGACGAAAATGAGGTCCGTTCAAAACTTTATATATATATATATATATATATATATATATATATATATATATATATATATATATATATCTTTCTATCTATATATTTGTCTATTACCGTTCTAGCAGTTGCAATTTTTGTTTGATCGTTACCAAACTCGATATTTAGTCATTTTATGTAAAAAGAAAGATAAGTTCGTTAATGGCTGAAATCGGACCAGTGGGAGGGGGGGAGTTTAGAGGGGAGGATTTTCGAAAATTCAAAATATCTCCGTTGCTATACGTCGGATCGAAAAATTGTACAGAATCAATCTTATTGCAAATTAAATTTGCTATAAATATTGTCGTATACATTTATTCTCTATCTTGAATATTAACCGAGTTATTTGCATTTTTATTAAATCTGGGCGGCTAACGGACGGGTGACTTTTCAGCCAAAAGCTAGTTCGGCCATTTCCTTAACTGCTCGACTCTTGTGAAATTTCTCTATTGTAAAACTTCACGTGGGAAATCTGCTTAGTTTATGCAGCCCCTGCGTGACGGACTTTTTTGTTTTCAGACAGAATAGTGAGATGAGATCACTAGTTTGTTTTACCAGCACGTGGGAAATCAGTTTAGTTTACACATCCCCTAAGTGACAGACTTTTTGAATATTCATGTGTGAATTGTGTGCCACAACCATACAAAACAGGGTTAAAAAATTCAATATTTTAAGTCAGTACAATATTAGACGATGGATAGAATATTTTTATAGGAAGTTAATGAATTCCTTGTATTTTTTTTTTTAATGGAAGTCCCACGCCATCATAATTTACACAAATTTCCTTTACACTACATTTACAGACCTTAACACAAGTCAGCAAATCATACAAAGCACCCTACACCAACTAGAAAGATGGCCTGAAAGAACTGGATTCAAATTTTCCACAGAAAAAAACAAATTGTACTATTTTATCCAAAAGTAGAAGAAACAGTACCACATTGACCCTTTCTAACATTATATATTAGGGGCTCAGGTTAGCCATGCGACTTAAAGCGTTGACCTTTATCACATATGGTAAACCTAGAGTGGCGAGTTCGATTCTTGCCTGTGCAAAGGAAATTATTTAGTGACAAAATTCATTAAATAACGTCCTAAAATCCCACCTTGGCTAAAAAAAGGGTGGCAACCTGATAACCCGTCCCAATTAGCCTGAGTTGCAAAAAGTGGACGTTAATAAATCATAATACTAAATAATATATATATATATATATATATATATATATATATATATATATATATATATATATAAAATTGTAACCTCTGTCTGTACATTGATTTTTTTCTCGAATTTTCACGATAACTTTTCGTTTCACATGTCATAGACACCATAACTGCATTTTGTTTCTTTCGTGTGTGTTTGTTTGTTTGTTACCTTTTCACGCATAAACGGCTGAACCGAATTTTATGAAACTTGGTACGTATATTACTACTAACCCAACTTAGACTTTAGGCTATATTAATATCCTCTGAGACGAACAGGAGTGGGGGTTATAAGGGAAGCCTGAAATTAAAAATAGCGATATTTCGTTTCCTATTGGTTTTTCGGCAAATATGTACATAACAAAAGTTGTTTATTTTGTTATTTAGAGTAACATTTGTTATATACACTTTTTTCGTATACTGAATTATAAATGATATATACGCTAAAACCTATAGCAGAAGTGAACAATTTTATTTGGGACAAAAGACCCAACCGAAATAAATAAAACTCGGTATGTGTATTAGCACTAACGCTTTCATTATAATAAACCATACCAACATTTCTAGGGACGGGCAGGAGTGGGGGTTGTAAGGGAGGCCTGAATTTAAAATAGCGGTATTTCGTTTTCTATTCGTTTTTCGGCAAATATGAACATAACAAAAGTTGTTTAGTTTGTTATTTAGATTAACTTTTTTTTTTTATTTTATACATTTCTCCAGGAACAATGTGTGGAGCAAGTAATTTGCGTAGAAATATTGATATGCTCAACAATTCATTCATTTGAACAATCAGGTACCTCAGCTGGAAAAATTAATTCAAATCAATGTTAATATTTTGTCCTTAATAACTGAAATCTATGCATAATGCACAGGAGACGGGAAATATGACAATTTGGAGGACACTGAAGACTTACATAAAAAATTAATTTCATTATTAATTCAACGGGAACGGGTAAATGTCAAAATATTGTGCAAAGTAAAGCCTTCCAAAAAAATACCATCACCATTCAGCCTCAAATCAATTCCCGGGCGAAGCCGGGTATCTGAGCTGGTATATGTATATAACAATATTTATAGTACATTTTATTTGCAATATGATTGGTTCTATACAATTTTTTGATCCAACTTATGGTAACGGAGATATTTCAAATTTTCGAAAATCGCCCCCTCCCCCTGGCCCGATTTCAGCCGTTAACGAACTTGATCTTTCTTTTTACATAAAACGACTAAATTCAAGTTTGGTAACGATTAAACAATAATTGTGACCACTAGAGCGGTAACAGACAAATACATATATATATATATATATATATATATATATATATATATATATATACACACAGTTTTGAACAGACCTCATTTTTGTCATCTCCTGGGTAGAATCGATGGACATTTGAAGAAAAAATTCGAAAATCTGCTAACAGATTATCTTTAATCCACCGTATAATTCCATTCAATTTATTGCTTAACTACTTTTTGTGTGAGTGAAAGTGATTTGAAGAATTATGATGGCCCAGTGGTATATATCGCATTAGGTCCATTATGTCCATGATTTTTGCAGCTTTAATTTGCCTGAAATTTTTATACAGTGGTACCATTGCAATATTTTCAAATTTATTCCTCTACTCAGACCAAGGATTTGATAAAGTTTTTAACAGATATCCCTTCTAAGGGAAATCAGTTATTGAGGTTGCACTCATGACACAATTTTTGAAATTCTTCTTTAAATGTCGATCGATTCTACCAAGGAGATGACGAAAATGAGGTCCGTTCAAAACTGTATATATATATATATATATATATATATATATATATATATCACCAAATTCTTATTGCACACAAGGGAATCGAACACACAACTTTATTCATGTATTAAGACCAATGTGATAACTCAAGTAGCTAACCTGACTCCTTATCCTTTATCCATGATTTTTATCTTAGAAAAGCTCATTGAGTGTCAAGAAATTTTAATAGGTTTCATAAAACAAAACACAAAGAATATAACAAAACAAATATATAATTGTAATACAAAATACATAAAAAAAGCAAACAACAACAATAATAATAGTAACAATAATGATTACATTTTTTATGAAAAACAAAAATGATCTAACTAAAAATGAAATATGATTTTAAATGTTCAACAATATTTGTTTGTAACATTAGTAAATACAAAAATTAGTCTTTTCCAAATTGTTCGTATTATACTAGTTCATATTACTTATCAAAAAATGTCTACAAATCTTATGATACTTTCTATTTGTGAAGTTATATTGCCTATGCTTGATTTCTTATAAAAAATAAAAATAAAAAAACAGTTTTTGAACCTGATAATTTCAGGTTATATCCATGTTTTTTAAACTTTCTACAAAAGATTCGTTATTCATGCAAATAAATATATTCCTCAACCCAACAGTTCTGCAGAAAACCTCAAAAATCCCGGTAAATGACCCATCCCACATTACATAATTATTTCTTATTTGCTTGCAGAGGACTCAGAAAATTCAATTCAACAAGCTAATAATTAAAGCTGAATTCAGTATTCTTTAAAGAGGAATTAACAAAATTATCGAGGATGTAAAATTTCCCAGAAAATAAAGGAGGATTACAGGTTTTCAAAATTGAATCCTCTATGCTCTACATTTTTTTTACGTTTAACAAGTTATTCTTATATATGAGCTCTAAATTCAGTTTGATTAACATGAAAACTTTTTGTCACTTCTCAGTACTTCACTTTCTACAAAGATGTGATGAAATTTGCTAAATTTTTCTTTACAATTTCAAACTTTATATAAATAATGTGCAGTAGGGTAAAATATTTTGCAATGGAAATATCAACTCTCTTCTTGGAATGTTGGACAAGAAATCAACTTTATGAAAAGTGTTCTTCACTTCTTTGCAAGAAGAAAATATTTTTTGAGTAGAATTGCTACTTGTAATATAAATTGATTTGTAGTAGCTGGATAAAAACATTTCCCAAAGTCATCTGCTCGCCAAAAAGTAATCATATTTATTTTATTGGCAGTGTTTGGGATTATTCCAAACAGACTACAGCTTTTAGGGAAATGGATAAAGCCGTCCATGGTAAAAAGTACTGCACTCATATCGCCATTTACTGAAAATTGGTTATAATCATATCAAAAAAGGCAAATCGAAAAAGATCGAACTTTTTAGGAACTCCCTACCTCATGTTCCATGTGCGCCATTTAAAAATATAATAGCTTGGATATAAGACTCTACATCTGTCCAAAACTATTACGTAATGAAAATAATATTTTTAGACATCTGGATCACTTTTCTTCCAAGGAAAAATGTGCGAAAACCACATGTAGAATGAACTGCACTTTTATAATTTATAAACCCTAAGGGTATTAATTTTTAATCAGAGAGTATGGAAAATCGTTCAACATGTTGATTGTTATACAATTATTTTCATTGATTAAACATTTTTTTAAAACAGAAGTTTCTTTTTTTTTTCTTTTTTTTTTTAAATTTTTGGCATCCATTAAATATTTATTTCTGGACAGCCCATTAGAAAAATCACATGAAAATAAAAAAATAAAATAATATAGATTTCTCAAATTGGAAGACATCCACTAAGTTGATAGCACTGGCTATAAAATTATGAGCCTCATAGAAATAACAATGGAATTGTAACAATTCATAAAATATTGAATAGAATATTGGACCCTAAGTATAATAATCACTTCTCAAAAGAGTGATACCAACTAACCTTTTTTTTTATTATCTTTTTGTTTTTTTTTAAATTTAATGTATATTAAATAGTCAAGTCGATAGTAGTAGTAGTTTGTTAGTCTTAATAGTCAAATATTCTTTTCAAACACAGCCGAAGTTTTTTAAGCTAAATTTTCTGAATAATTTCAACAAGACAATCTTTATTATTGAGCAGCTTATTTGAAGTATCTTAAGGATTTATTTCTTTACAAATTAATTATTTCCAACCATTCATCTGGGATAGGTAGAAGACTCGTTGAGAAAAACTTGAAATATGGAGAATTTATTTTCCAAATGTTCGCATATATCATTATATCTGTTTAAAATGAACACTTCTGGAAATCTGGAGATTATTCATTATTGTTAAAATAAAAATACTTTAGAGTTTGAGACCATTTTTACAACTAGACACTTTTGGAGATGAGCATGGAGCATGTTTGGTAAATTAAATCAATAATGAATCTAGACTTAAAGGTCTGTATCAACTTATTTTTGGGTAATTTTGAGTTTTCATTATTTTCTGTTTCTTCTCAATTGTCAAATACAGATTTGCCCTTAATGACATCATGGGAGGATATAACAGATGATTATCTGAGAAGGGTCTATAAGGAAATTAGCTAGGTTCGTGAATAAATATCTATCAAAAATTGTTTTAGAAAGAAGTACGTTTATTACAGGAAATTTCCATACTTATTCTTCAGTTAATCAGTTTCCTGTACTACTGATTCACTGAGAATGGCGTCTATAAGCAGTCGAAACTTCCTTTCTATTTAAGACATCATTTCAATTTCCAACAATCCATGAAACTCCACTTTGTTCACAGGAGGAAATATTATTCCATAAATTGAGTACAAGTTAACTAATCTGTTTTCATTAGTTTCTTCTAACTAAGATGAAAAAGTACAATAATTATCATTTCAAAAATAAAGAAAACTTAATGTCTGGTAATTGTTTATTTTTGGAAAGTAAATGGTTGAGAAATTTTTGTAATATTGTTGAATAATTAAGACGACAGCATATTTTATAAAACTTTTACAGAAGATACAAAAAACCGTCCATGTATTTAT
The DNA here is from genome assembly GCA_019009955.1 of Riptortus pedestris. NCBI lineage: Eukaryota > Metazoa > Arthropoda > Insecta > Hemiptera > Alydidae > Riptortus > Riptortus pedestris. Next base: position 11,566,302 of record CM032230.1, on the reverse strand, counting down.
TTTTGCAGACTCCATTGTCGAGTAGCCTCTCTCCCAAGTCAATTATTGCTATACCAACAATTAATGATATCAGTTTTATCAACAGTCTTCGACCTATAGCCTGTGTCACAAATATTTAAAATAATACAAAGCATAGTTTTGCCATTTGATGCACTTCTTCCTGATCTAGAAATATGTCCATTATGTATCTTTATGATTTATTTAGTAAGTATAATACATCTATCAGTAATTGTAGTAATCTGGGTTAAAAACAATATACCTACTAAAATAAGTGAACAAAAAAATTGCTTTGCACAGATACAAAAGAATGTTGGAATATCTTTCTTCACTAAATTTTGATTGTGCCCAACTGAAATTCAAAATAATTTTTATTTGGGCCAACCGTTGGATTTGAAAGAGGAGAAGGACCCTTGAAACTCAATGTTTTGTCAATTTGATCTGTGACAGTGTTCATATCGTTCCTAGAGAAGGAAAGATAGTCACTCCTTCAGGAACATCATCAAAATCGGTTTTAGGAAGTCAATTGTGAAGGGGTTTGAAATATGTTCGATCATGATTTCAAAGCTGTACTACATTATTGGAAAGTGCACAAGAGTACTCAGAATATTAGAATAGATCCAAAAATTTAGGTTGTGTAAATTATGTGTATTTCTTGACTGATGCTCTTCAAACAGCGAGTTTTCAGTTTTAAAAGGTTCACTGAAATTGTTACAACTCAGCATTTCCCGAAAATTAAATATGGATTTATATCTTCTGAAATTTTTGTATAGAAAATATAGAAGTTGTAGAAAATGTTTGAAAGGAGAGAAAAGTAAAGAGTCAAATAAAAACATAGTTTTCAGCAATGATTTGAATAGTATCAAGATGTTTGTTGATTTGCACTCCAACAGACAATGATTCCTTTAAGGAAAATCAGCTATTGAGATGTCTACTCATGACACAATTTTTGAAAAATGTCTTCAAATCTCCATCAATCCTATCCAGGAAAATATGAAAATGAGGTGTATGTGTTCGCATATATATTACACACACACAATATCTCTTAGTGCTCTAGCAGTCAACATTTTTGTTTGATCATTAACAAACTCGATATTTGAACATTTTGTGAAAACTATAGATCAAGTTTTAAGGGGGAGATTAAGTCTAACAGGAAAGGGCAGGGGATTAGAAAATTTGAAATATGATCGTTATTATGGGATGGTTTGAAAACTTGTATATAATCAATCTTGTTGCAAATTTAACTTCAAATAGTTCAAAACTATATGTGTGGGTGAGAGAGAAAGATATTTGTCTGTTAATGCTCTAGTAGTTGCAATTTTTCTTTAGTCATTACCGAATTAGATATTTAAATACTGCTGTTGGCTATTCATTAGTGTTCGCTTTGCACTACTAAGGCTACCGATGTATAAAGGTTTTATGTAAATCTGAAGATTAAATTCATTAATGGTTGAAATCAGATCTGGAGGGTTGGTTAGAGGGGGGATATAAAATATTCCAAGCAGTCAACAGTAATGATTATGTCAAATTGCTAAATTTAATTCCATTTTTTAAATGGTTCCATAATTATTTTTTTTTTATAACCAGTTTACTCACTTTGTGACACAGGCTGTGGTTTCTTAATTGATTGTAAGGAGACTTTAGCGGATTAAAATTTGTCTATCACATCTTAAGTAATAAGCATAGTCGTATAAAAAAGCGGTAATGGAGTTATTAGCTGTCATGAAATAGAGATATTTCATTTGCAGTGATGTTGAATATTGTGGTACTGTAGAGAGAGATAGGGGGGACTATAGTTTGAAATGGAAGAAGGCAGTGTAGTTGACTGAGTAGTCTCGAGGTAGATAGTATCCGATGGCTTTAGCCGCGAGGTAAGCAGCACCTGTAGCAGCGTTGGTCTTGATGCTGAGCAGCGATCCTTCCCTCAGCGATGGGACAGGGTGTTCCTGGAGCTGGGCCATGAACCCTGGCTTCAGCAGTGACCAGCTCTTCCAGACCGAACCTACACACACCACTGGCAGTCCTCCTTCTACCGACAGCAGCTCCTATAACAAATAATACACACATTTAATAAACTCATGACTACATAATTATCAATCCCTTAAGGGAAATCAACCATTCAGTTTGTACTCATGATGTGATTTTTGAAAAATTTCCTCAAATGTCTGTCGATCCTACCCGAGAGATGAAAAAAGTCAGCCATGTATAAATTAAGCAGATTTCACACATGAACTTTTACAATATATAAATCTACATGCTAGTAACACTTAACACCATCATGAATAAATACAAACGGTAATGAGAAATATTTCAGTTAATTTTAATAACACTCCCAACGAAAAGCGTCTGTATACAAACAGGTCTGCCAACTGGTCAGAGCTGAACAGAGAGATAGAAATATTCCTCACCGGAAAGAAAAACAATAACTGAATTATATCTGAATATAATTTTATTTAAAACTATTTACTATATCTAGTACATACTGCAATTTATAATGAATCAGAATATTTTTTATCTCAATTTCTCAAATTTTAGTAGACCAAGAACAAAATAAGGGGGGGGGGGGGAAATCATCAGAATGTACTTCCATATATCCCACAAAGTAGAAGTTCAATGAAAACAATATTTGGCATTTAACCTTGGAATGAAGTGATCATGAGTAGGAGTGGAGGTTTGCTGAAAACTGAAAAATGCAAAAATCTTGGTTAATATTCAAGATAGGGAATATGTATATAACATTTATAGAAAATTACATTTGCAATAAGATAAGTATTATACAATTTTTCTATCCGATGCATAACAACAGAGATATTTGGAATTTTCAAAATTCTCCCCCTCTAAACCCAACTGGTTCGATTTAGCCGTTAACAAACTTGATCTTTATTTTTATATAAACTGTTTAAATATCAAGTTTGGTAATGATCAGAAAATTGAGACCGCTAGAGCTTTAACAGACAAATATATGTGTAAATCATTTTGAACGGACCTCATTTTCATCATCTCCTAGGTAGGATCGATGGACATTTGAAGACATTTTTCAAAAATCGCTTCATGAGTACGACCTCAATAGCTAATTTCCCTTAAGGGAAATCTACTAAATGAGGCCCATTCAAAATTATATATTTATATATAAATATATATATATAAAAACTTTTAAATACGAAGTTTGGTAACGATCCAACAAAAATGACGACCGCTAGAGTGGTAAATGACAAGTATATATACACTCTATCAGTCGCAATTTTTGTTTGTTTGACCGTTACACCAAACTTTGTACTTAAAAGTTATATGTAAAACTAAAGATCGAGTTTGGTAATGGTTGAAATTGGACTAATGGAAGGGGGAGGAGAGGTTTAGAGGGGGGATTTTGAAAATTCCAAATATCACTATTATTGTATTCGGATCACAAAAGTGTATCAATCTAATTGAAAATGTAATTTCCTATAAATGCTATTATATACATAGTTTCTCTATCTTGAACATTAACCGAGAAATTAGCCTTTTTTTAATTTTCAGCATTCAGTCACCCCCACACCTACCTTAGAGGAGTTTAGAGGGAGTGGAGTTTTAAAATATCTCTATTACAAGTCAGATCAAAAAATGTAATAGGGCAAATCCTGTTAAATTAGTTCTTTACAACTCTTTACATACATTTTGTCATAACTCAAATATTAACCAAGTTATTTGTACTTACTTTCTAAAAGGAAATTTTTATTTCGAAATAAAGAATATATGGAGATGAGATCAGTAGTGTGTCGTACAAGCACATGGGAAATCTGCTTAGTTTAAGCAGCCCCTGCGTAAGACTTTTTTGCAGTTCTTTGTGATTTTCATGGCATAAAATCAAAATGTTTCCCTCAAGGAAAATCAGCTATTGATGCTGTACACATATGACACAATTTCAAAACATCTCTTCAAATGTCCATTAGATCCTACCTGGGAGATGAAAGTGAGATTCATTCAAAATATCAAGTTGGGTAATGATCAAACATAAATTCTGATTGCTTGATTGGTAACAGACAAGCATATAATTTTGACCAGACCTCATTTTCATCATCAATTCGAATCAATAGACATTTGAAAAAATATTCTATAAATTGTGTCATGAGTATAACTACAATAGCTGATTTCCCTTAAGGTAAAAAATACAGTTGTTTAATATTTTGAAAACCCTTCCACTGGGTTTTTACAAGTGAGTGAATGGACAATATCTCAAAACATCACAAATTCAAAGTTGACCAATAACCAAAATATAATATTATGTAATCTGTGTCCACTCACGGCCAGACTATTTAAAGAAGGTGAATATCAAGAGCCTATTATTAATTGTTATTCTGCTGTCATTAAGTAGAGTTCACCCTAAATTTATTTTTGCTGCCTCTAGCCGAGCGTCTATCTTAGTTAAGTACAATATTTGGTTTAATTTAGCTGTGAAATGATTTTGTAATGAATCTGACATTGCATTACATAAACCCATCATAAATGACCATATATTTTATATTCTGAATAATGCCAGCACAGAGCACATTAAGATTATTATTTATGAATATTTAAATGTCTAGTGTTTACCTTTAAATAAGAGTTATATCCGATTTCGAGTTAAGTCACTATGGGCTCTTGTATTTTAGTAGATAATGCTGATAGATTTTTATAACATTCACAGCTCTTAACGTCAAAACACTAATTAATACTTCGGATGAATTTCGATAATAATTTCCCATGTGTATACACCTTTTGAGCATATTTTGATCGTTAGGGCCAAAGGGCGACTGGCAATGCCTACATAAGGATGATGTCGTGAAGGATTAAGGATTAGGATTAGGGTGGCATCCTCTAGACAGGAGACCCTAGTGCATCCACATCCCATTAATCCTTCAGCAACTAGCCTGCGTTAGCCAGATTACTTCTCGCCTGCACTATCTCTCACGGCTGAGTCTGATAGAGAGCTTCTATAAAAACAACTAAGTGCTTTAATTTTAATATAGTTTAAGTAGAAATAAGTGTCCCCCCATTATATTATTAAAAGTTGTCTCTTTATTTTCATTTTATATCTATTATTGGTGAAGATTTAATTATAAGTAAATTTATATATATTTAAGTTTTGACTAGAGTTGACTGTTGGTGAACCCTTCCTGAATTCTTGTTAGTGATTTGGTTGTGGGATTTATCATCTCTTATAGCGTTCACTGCCTATAGCCGAAACCAGATCACAACAATTTTTTATCAAAATATTTAATCATAACATTATTAGCTAGGTAATTAGGAAAATAAATTGGTTTGTTAGTGCTTTCATCGAATAATGAGTTGTGATGTTACCTTGTGTGCTCCCCGAGACACAGCTTGGAGGTACTTAGCAAGTTCTCGGCCAGCCTGTTCGAAGACCCAGCAGCAGAGTGGGTCCCCTTCGTATGCCTTCTCCGCCAACTCTTTGCACAGCTTTGCTATGTGTGATTTCTGCGTTTCTTTATACAGGTCTTTAAGGAGATCAAACCTTAAACATAAAATAAAGTGAAAAACGAATTTGTTTGTATAAATACAAAACAATATCAGTCTAAACAGAAAAACTATAAAATAAACCTCTCTAACAATCTGCCCTAAGGGATAGGTCATGAACGTTCTTGTTGTTATATAGAGCTTTTAACTTAAATACAACTACATACTATGTTCAACCTTACAAATTGTCGTAACTTTGATTTTAAACATTAAAATCGAAGTCAGTCATATGAAACTAATACTATTTAATTCATTAAAAATATAGTTAAAATTGCATATAAAAAAATTAATATATATATATACATATTTTGAACAAGGAAACATCTTTATGATATAAATAAATTTTCTATATTTTAACAATGATCCTACCTCAGTAGTAAAATAGATGCTAGTGCAACAGCTTTGAGACCACTATTAGGACTAGCAGAGGGACAGGGAGGCTTACTCAACAGGACAGAAGTCTCTATGACTAGTTGCACGTTTAGACACAGTCTCTCCAGCTTAATGTAAAGGTGTTCCAGTTTTTTTGGATTCTTTTGTGGCCATGGTCCACAACTAACAGAGCTACGTTGTGTGAGCCATTTTCATGTTTTTCTCTTCTCAACTGCTGGAGAAAAGCAGAATCATTTCTAGATAAATCATACCTTTCTCCTTGTCCTTAATTTTCTAGACGTACTACTCACGTAAAAAAGCCACACATTCTCCATAGACAGTTTTGTAAATCCCTGACTGGTCGTGCAGCTTTATGGTTTTCTAATCTACTTAAGAATGATTTTAAATTATTAGGTTTTGTAAACCCCTCTTCAACTTTCTTTCGTTTAAAGGTTCATTGGACCTTTTCAGAGACGAACCCCAGGTAGGGCCAAGAGAACCACAATTCAACCTCAAGAAAAGAGCACCTTTCAACCCCAGTGGTCTCCCACATCCAGCACTATACAAATTATTATATTGTTTTATTTCTATTCAAATTTTGCAAGGCTGGCTCTGGTAGATTACAATAGAGAATCACTGACAGAAATTTAAACCATGTTAGGTTTGAAGATGGAATTGGCCAGCTAGAGCGGTAACAGACAAATATATATTTATAATTTTGAACAGACCTCATTTTATGTCATCTACTAGGTAGGATAGCTGGAAATTTGAAGAAATATTTCCAAAATCGCATCATGAGTACATCAATAGCTGATTTCCCCCTTTTTTTGTTCACAAATATTTTGCAGTTTGTTTTAATAATTGAACATCGTTGATACCATTCATCTCATAAATAAAAACATCTTTCAGACATGAAGTTCTTTTATTTTATTTTTAAACAAAGAAAATTTTTGAATAGATCTAATACATCTGGGCAAAGCGTTTAAGTGTATTTACTTCTGAAAATTATACACTTTTCTCGAAATATTTTTGTTTGTGGTTGGGGATTCTTGAATCTTGTTTTATGATTATGAGTTATACCCCTTCAATAAAACAAAATTCATGTTTTGCTTCACGAACAATATTGTTTGGTACATATATGTCGGAGAAAAACTCATTAACTTTGACTCCTTTAAGAGTTGCCAACAGGAGTCTCTCAACTTACTGTTGAATATAAATCTTCAAAGACTTTCATTAGCTGATAATGTGAGGTTCCATCCAAATAGAGGTTCAAACGTATTGGAAATTACGTATTAAAATGTCAGAGTGAAATAATTTGTAAGCTAATGGGGAGCGCCCGTTATCAGAGGTTTTACTATATTTGTCAATATGTTTGTTTTTGAAAATAGATCAAACTACATAAGTTTCTCGGACCCCACATGGAGTATTTGTACAGAAAAAACTGTGGGGAATTCAGCTTTCAGATCATTCAGCTTTTACAAGTAACATCTCCTATCGTAGATGTTTAAATATCAAAATGGCTTAATAAATAAAAAAAAGTACCTTGTTTCAACCTGGTAGAGAGAGCGAATAGTCTCCCAGACTACTTGTGTGCTGTAGCCATGAGGAGATGGGTGGAGGTTATCTTCATCATCAAAATACACCTTCATTGCCTTCTGGCTGATCCAGTAAGCTACAACCAATAGTTCTCATATTTTTATTTCATTTTTTATATTATGTATCGACATTGATGATAATGAAAAGAATTAAGGTAAAATAATAAAATACAACAATAAATGGGATCATTTATGATTCTAGACGCTATTAGCTCTTCAACATACACTGAAGCAACTTGAACATTAAGCACACCTTCAGATGTTTTAGAGTGAAAATCTTCTGCCAAGAGAGTCATGACAAGATCCATAAGAATAAGGTGATGTATTTGTTAACTTCATGATTTTTCCCATAATTACTCTAAAGGTGCTGAGGTTGAGTGTATGAATTAAGGTGTTGGTCTAATCTCATTTGGTAAGCCTAAAGTCGTGAGTTTGATTCTCACCTGCGTAATAGGAATTTATTTAGTGATGAACTCCTTTAATAAGATTCTTAGCCCCACCCTTGCTAAAAGAGAGTGGTGACCTATAGACAACCTGTCCCCATTAGCCTTAGTAGCAAAAAGTGGATGTTAATAAATAATAATAATAAAATGTTTCTCCTATTCTGGCCTCAATATTCAAATGGTCTACATAGTTTTATTAAATAAATTAGTTAGTCCCACTCTGCCTAGAAGTGGGTGGTATCTTGTAGATAAACCATCCCAATTAACATTAGTAGGAAAAATAGACATAAATAAATAACATAATTGCTATTAAAGTTTTCAGGTATAGACTATGTCACCATAATCATTGTCGATTGACAGTTTGTTAAACATACTTCCAGGTTCTTCAGGGCCCTCTAGAGTTCTGTTCTTCATTTCACTGCATGTCTACCTAGACTGGCGCATCAGTGAAGTTTTCCCTTCCTAGGTACCTCTGGGTACATCTTCTGCTGCCTGTTACTTTCTAGTTCCATTATATCTGTAGTCTACCGTCTTAATGGTATGACAGGTTTCAATGAATTATCTGTAGCCATCTTCTCTGTTAATGTTGTTAGTGCAGTTTGATATATCTATGGCTTCTCTTACAATGTTATTTCTACAAATTCTAAAGCGAGATATACAGGATACCCATTTCTTGTGTCTCAGAATATAATAGTTATATTGACAGATAGATAAACACCAAATAATGGAAAATGGAAAGATATCTTCCAGAGCAAGTTATGCCTAGTTTTAATAGTAGTAACACATAACACATTTAGTAAACTGGCCACTAAAAAAATTTAGGAAATGAAACCCAAAGACCAAGAAAGAATGATGAAAGAAGCCACAGAAATTGCAAGGTGCCCTAACAACATAAACAGACACGATAGCTAAAGATTAAACAAACTCCAAGATGAAAGACTACAGTTTAAAAACTTTAATAATATAAAGTTTACATTACCTGTTCCACTTAGATTTTATATTTTGAGTTATGTAAGCTTAATGCTACATAAGAAGATAACTTATGAATTGTTAAAAGTAGAGTTTCAAAGGAATATTGGGTTTAGAGAATGGACTTGGCAACAGCAGTGACACTACTCTAGAAGTTGAATCCCCTTAGTACTGCCCCCCCCCTCACCTGAGTGGAACAGTAGACCTGCAGAAAGGTTATTGATTATTCTAGGGTAACAATATGTCATCTTCTCAATTCCCTTGTAAGAAATTTTAGGGGTCGCCAATTCATGATTTGATGGCTGCCCTAGCCCAAAATAAGGTAGAGCTGAGACCTACAGTTGCTATTGCCCATCAATCCTAAAGACACTCATTTTTTTGAAAAGAATAGTCACTTGCGATGAAAAATGGATCATTTACTGCAGCCCTGACTCACACAAGCAGTGGTTAACAGCAGCCAGTTGCCAAATCCAGTAGTGAGACTCGACAAGTTTGCACATAAAGTTATGTTGTGTGTTTGGTAGAATTTATAAAGTGTGGTGTACTTTGAACTAATTCATGATTCGTGCTACAAATGTAGAACTTTATTCTCAGCAATATGAGTAGGTGTATGAAGTTCTGGTTCAGAAATAACCTGTTCTGGTCAATCAGAAGAGAGTATTACAGTATGAGATTCATCAACAAATTTCAAACCCCCCAAATGGGAAATGTAATTACAGTGAAAAATGATTAGGGACAAAAGTCATCCATAATAAGGTAAAAATGTATGCAAAGATTTTTAAAATTTACTTATCATAAAGATATAAGCGTGGCAATGGAATGGGAAAAATAAAAGTATCCATGTAGAATCATAATAATAAATAAATAATGCACAAATAATCGTACCTGATCCTTCGTCGCCGATGATATGACCCCATCCACCACAGCGAACCTGCGATCCATCAGGGTTGATGAGAAGGGCATTCGATCCTGTTCCTGCGATCAGAACAACTCCACCTGCAAAAGCACAAGCCATCGTCTTAGACAAAAAGAAACAAAGATATCAATTGATGAAGAAAAGATAACTGCATTTGGTTTTGGGCTCTCTTTAATTTCAAAGAAGTAAAATGAGCCTAAGTGTGATATGCAACAATTTTTTTTATTGAAATTTTCGATCAATAATCGAAGTTAATCATAATATTGTTTTATTTTTACTACAACAAAAGTATTTGAGTAATGTGATATCCATACGGACATCATGTTAACACTTGTCAGAATGGATTCAGAGAGGCTCAAAAAAGATAATTCCAAACAATTTCGAGAACTTCTTTTACTTCATAAAAATAAAATTGTTTTATAATATCAAGGAAACCGTCTTTGTCTAATTCAAAATACTTTATTTATTGCATAGAAAACGTGAATTTATTCTAAAACAAACCATGAAATGATGTATAATAATAAACTATTTAATTCTACAAAATAATTTAAATTAGTGACCATTTTCATTGACGACAGCGATGGGTGCAACAGTGTCACTGCATATGACATACTGCCTGCATAGATTGGGGTACTCCTTCAGCATGCCCTCCTTGAACTCTTCATTTATACTGTCAAACTCTGCTCCACTCAAGCTCAGGCACTGCGCACAACAAAAACTCTCTTAGAACCAAAAACGAATAAAATAGGAAACTAGAAAATGGATTAAAAGATCAAAATGTTTGTTGACCAGGGATTCTTTATTTGACAAATGAAAAAAGAGCCTAATATACACCTTACCAGTAATAGGATATATGTGTGTGATTTGACCTTTTTATGTAAAGTCATCTTAGGTATTTAACCATAATAAAATTGTGTGTTTTGGGGGTTCAGGTTGGCAATGTGAGCTAAGCCATTGGTCTTAATGTCACTTGGTAAATCTAGAGTCGTGAATTCAATCACCACCCAGGCAATAGGAATTTATTTAGTGATGAACAGGAGTAATTAAATAATATTCTTAGCCCCACCCAGGCTAGAAATGGGTGGTAACCTATAGGCAATCCATCCTCTGAAATTTGCCCTAGTAGAACAAAGTGGTTGTTAACAAATAAAATGAACATTAACAATTTTTTTTATTATTCTGGACCCAACATTCAAATATTCTTCATAGTTTAGTGGTAAGGGTTATCAAAAAAAATACATTTTTCCTCGCACAGACTTTATTAAAGAATTGACCACCCGAAAAATGTTTGTTTCGTGGACTATATACCACCTCTTCATTTTTTCATCCCATTTTTCCAACACACTTTATGACTATTTTGTAGGCTGCTTGTCGGATCATAACCTATCTCTTTAAGTATTTGTTTATCATTTAAAATATTTTGCATTTTAATTTATGCCTATTCAGTATTTCTGTCTTATTTCATATTCCTGCTTTAGCTATTAAAATACCTTTAATTATTCCTCAGTTTTGTTTTTTCTTTATAATTGGTTCTTGTATCCCTAATTTCAATTCATTCAACAGTTAGGGGATACATGTGAGCTTCGTCATAACCCTTTGACTCTTGACTGGGTTTGCCAAGCAAGGTGAAAGTTAAATAAAACATATTATATTTTATATATATTTTACTGTTATAAGGTTAAAATAATTAGTACAAAAATTTGTTTAAAAATATGGCAATTGCTAGTAGGCATAAAGCTGGTTTGTCCTATGAGCTGGTTCCCTTTTTTCTTTTCGGTGGGTGGCATTTTTGAGTTTATTTCTTAGGAAATGGTTTTTTTGTTTCTTTAGTTAATTTTTATTTCATTATGGAATAGTAATTTTGCTAATCTTTCAGATAGGCCTTTGACATACATAATTGAGTAGAGAGGGTTCGTTAGGGCAATCTTGTTGGTTGTTTGTGCGTGTATTAGCGTCTTGTGTATTGGCATATGCCTGCAGTGCTTATGTTGTGTACAATTTGATTTATTAATAAATTAGAGTAGTTATGGATTTTTCAGTCGTTCCTTTATTCATGTTGTTATGTCAGTGGAGACCATTGTCGCTGACAGATGATCGAGGACAGCTGGCTAGCAATATCAACACGAATACAACTTTTGACGGGCTTGATGATGGTGTGCTCGCTTTAAAGCTTTATTAATAAAAAATAGTAGTTCGTTGTATATAAACATAGTAATCTCATAATCAAAAAGATGATTTAAACACAATCCCACATTGAATCCTGTAGATTATTAAAAATAATTATAACTGGATGAAATTTAATCAAGTATCTCAGGCATCCCTATAAATTTAATTAATTCAATTTATTTGATTAAGACTTTTGTTCTATAATTTCTATGTGAATCACTTCCGTGCATTTAAAAGTAATATTTATCTCCCCTCACTCTCTCCAGTCTAAGGAATGCAGTGTAGATAAACCAAACAATTTTGAATTAAATTATTTTTTAAAAGGGAGGGGGTGAATATATATACACATAAGTAGGTACTACACTTTCATTTACTACAATTTGCAAAGATTTGAAGGAATTTTTGATTAATTTTGTGATGTATGCCACTTTAATGTAGAGGATAGTTGGGATCAGCTAAAGAAGTACTCAATCGATCAAAAGATGAGTGTATTTTGATGCTAACAATTTTTGGAAACCATTGGTATCCTTCTTCGGAGCTACAATTCATGAAAAATTGTATAAGACATTTCTGGGCATAGTATGTTAACTTTTTCCCAAAAGCATTACATAAGAAGCAAGAAAAACATTTTGAAATTGTGTGGAGCAACAAGGATTTTGAATTAAAATAAATACTAAAAAAAAAAGACTAAAATAAAAAAAGTCCGTCACGCAGGGGCTGCGTAAACTAAGCAGATTTCCCACGTGAAGTAATACAATAGAGAAATCTCCATACAAGAGCCCAACACTTACGGCAAAGGGCCGAACTAGGTTTTGGCGGGAAACTCAAAAATCCGTTACCGGCCCAAATTTAATAAAAATGCAAATATCTCAGTTAATATTCAAGATAGGGAATAAATGTATAGAACAATATTTATAGTAAATTTAATTTGTAATAAGATTGATTCTATACAATTTTTCGATCCGACGAATAATAACGGAGATATTTCGAATTTTCCGAAAATCCCCCCTCTAAACCCCCCCTCCCACTGGACCGATTTCAGCCATTAACGAACTTGATCTTCCTTTTTACATAAAACGATTAAATTCCGAGTTTGGTAACGATCAAACAAAAATTGCGACCGCTAGAGCGTTAACAGACAAATATATATATATATAGATATATATATACAATTTTGAACGGACCTCATTTTCGTCATCTCCTGGGTAGGATCGATGGACATTTGAAGAAATTTTTCGAAACTCGCGTCATGAGTACGACCTCAATAGCTGATTTCCCTTAAGGGAAATCTGCTAATAGTAAATGTATTAAATACCAATATTTTGTTTCAGATGGGGAAGGGGGAGATACTCATACTATCTCACGGGAAGGTGGTTATAGGGTGGGGCAGAATGGACTCCATGATTTGAAGGATGAATTATGAAAAACAAATAAAGATAATCTCAAGACGTTTTTATTTCCCAAAACTACATTCAATGCCATTTTATTCTCATTTGGTTTTGAAAATTAGTTCATCCAGGTGACGACCTTGCATGAAAATGCGCTTTGTGCCTGGACTCCACCAAAGACCTCTTCATAGCCCCAAAGTGACAGGTTGGTGCGCTGTGTCCTCCATAGGCATAATTGGCCCTTACTTTTTTGAATCTCAAGGTCTATCTGTTACTGTTACCTCTGAGCGTTATTGTGACATGCTAGAGAACTTTTTTCAACCTAAATTGGAAGAGTATGGTCAGCAATATGCACACAAGCCTTTTGGTTTCAACAGGACAATCCTGCAAAGACTCTTTCCCGGCCGCCTGATTTTCTTACGTGGTGATGTTCCATGGCCCCCTCGCTCCCCGGATTTGAGCCCATGGGATTTTTTTCTTTGGGGTTATCTCAAAGCTGAGGTTTACAAAGTTTGACCATGGACCTTGGAAGCCCTTAAGGAGGCAATTACAGATGTCGTCTCTGGAATATCAAAAGATATACTGAGAAGAGTTTTCGGAAACCTTTTTGAACGACACAACATGTGCTTTGCTCGCTAAGGTCGTCACCTGGATGAAATAATTTTCAAAACCAAATGAGAATAAAATGGCATTGAATGTAGTTTTGGGAAATAAAAACGTCTTGAGATCATCTTTATTTGTTCTTTCACAATTCATCCTTCAAATCAGGGAGTCCTTCAGAATTCATCCTTCAAATCAGGGAGTCCATTCTGCCCCACCCATGTATTTTAAAGCCTGTAAAATGTTTTAAAAATGCCCTCATATTTGAGTCTATTGGTGTTCATGTTGGTGTAATATGTACACATACTGTGTATAATGTATCAGAAACGAAATGTCTGTGGTGATCTTTTTTTGTATGTCTAAAATAGAGGAGTAGCTAATCAAAACTGTGATTATTTATGGAACTGTCTATGTCGTCTTTTATATCTCAATAATATTTGTATTAAAGGAAATTTGCTAAAGACCTAAAATATCGTTTAAAAAAAAATAACCTCACCATGCTGTCAATCTGGGTTCCTTCTGGGAGCTTTGCCTCAACTTTGACTCCATCAATAAGCTCAGCTATCCTCTTCCTTGCTTCCTCTTTTCCGAGGATCTAACAGACAAAAACTAATAAAAAATATTCAACCAATCATTTACCAAAAATATAACCAAATATTATATTTAGTTATTGCGGAAAAATGTATAGAACAAAAGTTGTAGAGCATCAATAGTTTAATAAGACTAGTTCTGTAACATTTTTCAATCCGGCTCATATTAATGGAGATATTTTGAATTTCCGAATTTCCTCTCCCTCTAAAAACCCCCTATGTCTGGTCCGATTTCAGCCATTAACAAATATGATCTTTAGTGTCGAGAGAAACGGTTAAATATGAAGTATGGTATAGACTAAATAAACATTTTCGAGCCAAGAAATAAAAACTTAATTGGTGACATAAACACACAGCATTTTCTATGTATTTAATCTTGTATAGATCTGTTGTGAACAATATTTGGTATTAAAGCTTGGAGTAATATATTTCATGGTATATTCACTTATTGTTGGTGTCATAACTAAAAGTGAGGGGTTTACTGAAGGCTGAAAACTAAAAAATGGAAATATCTCGGTTAATTCAAGATAGAGTAAAAATTTATAGAACTACATTTATAGGATATTAAATTTGCAATAAAATTGGTTCTATACAATTAAGCTATTACTAATATTATTTCAAATTATTCTAAAAAAACTAGATTTTCATCCGAATATTTTACCCGTTTCAAGCCAAAAATTATATATTAATAAAATTTATATAGAGATATGTAATTGATCGAAGATGAACATATTTGAAAATTCTTAGCTCAAAATTATTACAAGTGCTTAATAAACATTTAGAATCATACCTATTCATTGATTTGGTTTTTTTTTTTTTTTCCTTTTTAATTTATGATATTAAAAACACAAATAAACAAGCCAATTGTGAAATCTCAAGAGAATGCTGAAGGTCAATTAGAAATCATAAATTACAACAGCTTATCTTCTCAACCACAGTCAAATTCACCTTATATTTTAATTAATAATTACATCAATTTAATATTAATGTATAGTTCTAAGAGAACAAAAAAATGTTGAACCAATTTGCTGGCTCTCAGCCTAAAGTTATTGTTTTTATCATAATTAATGTCTAACAAACAATTGGCCTGTTGAGGAAAATCTTCTATTTTATAAATGCTATAAACCATTAAATGAACAAGTCTATGGGAAACTTGAAAATACATTACTGCCAACTATTTTAAATATTCATTTCATCATTCAAACCTACTTTTATATATATATATATATATATATATATATATATATATATATATATTTGTAAATAGGTTTCTTTACCCAATTGTTGTAATTGTTTCATTCAATGTATTTTTTTAATTTATATTTTTTTTTTAAATTGTTAATAACAAACAGGTTATGTATAAAAGGATGAGCGGGCCACATGAGACGTTATCTCCTTTCCTTTAGGGTTACTTCAGGAAGGAAATAAGTTGTGTATGTATGTGAATACATACATACATACATATATATATATATATATATATTTATATTTATAATTTGCTTTGGTGTTGCATAAATTTTCATTTGCTTGGATTAAATAATCAATTTGACATATGTGGGCAGAAAGCGTCCTTGTACCCACATATCAATAAAGTTAAGCTCAACAAGGACATGTAAAACAAAAAATCAATTTTGTTATTATTAAAAATATTTAACTGTTCCCCTAACCATCAATCACTGGTAGCACATTTTCTAATGACTAGCAGTCTTTCCAAAAAAAAATATTATTTCCTTTTTTAAATTAATAAAAAGTAGCTGACTGACCTGTCAAATAACACACAAGTATTTATTATTTTGATTAAATTATTGGAGACTAACTTTAATATATTAACATAATTTATTTAGTTAAAAAATTGCTGTTTTGTTTATAGTATTAATTCTGTTAATATAAGATTTATCAATCAATATAATAATAATCAATATAAAAAAGTCTGTCACGTGGCCCCGTAAACTAAGTATTCCTAATTAAAAATCCATTGAGTAGAAGTGGGAGTTTATTAAAGTCTGAAAACATGCATGAACTCATTATTTAAGTTACAAAAAATGTATAGAACAACAATTGTAGAGCATCAATATTTTACAATATTGATTCTATAACATTTCTCAATCTGATGAATAATAACAGAGATATTTTAAATTTTAGAATTCCTCCCTCTAAACCTTTCTATTCCTAGTCAAATTCCTATGAACTGTGTTGCACTAAATGGCTAAACATCGAGTATGATATAGATTAAAGAAGCATGTTTGAGTTAGAAATGCAAAATCTTAATTGATGACAATCATCCCAGAATGTATTTGCACTTATCTAAAACAGTAAATGTTCAGTAAAAACAATATTGGGCATTTAAACTTTAAATAAAGTGGCTTATGACATAACTACTTATTGTTAATATGACATGGCCGTTTTACTGAAGGTTGAAAACTAAAAATTGCAAATATCTCTGTTAATACTGAAGATAGAGAAAGAATGTATATAAGATTTATGAAATATTAAATGTACAATAAGATTGGTTCTATGCAACTTTTCGATCCAACGCAGAGTAACAGAGATATTTCCCCACTGGTTCGATTTCAACCCTTAATGAACTTCATCTTTAGTTTTCTACAAAACAGAAGTAAAGTGGCTAAAAGACAATTGGCTTGTTGAGGAAGAGCTCCTACTTCATAAATTCAACAAAACATTAGAAACGTATACTGAACAAGTGTATAATTGTAAGGAAAACTCAAAATTACACTATTGTGGATTTAATTTTTTAAAACTAGTTAATTCATCATTCTTTTTTTTAAATGTTTTTTTCTTTTGTAAATAGTTTTATTTCACATATACATTTTTCATTATAAATTTTGTATATATATATATATATATATATATATATATATATATATATATATATATATATAAAAGGCAAAAGCTTTATGTGTTTTGAAGAGAGACCAGAGTTAGCCATGTGAGTTCAAGCGTTGGCCATAATAAACCTAGAGTGGCGAGTTGGGGCAATAAGAATTTGTTTAGTGACAAACTCATTAAACAAAATCCTTAGTCCCAACCTAGCTAGAAAAGAGTGGCAACCTGTAGATAACCCGTCCCAATTAGCCATAGTAGCAAAATGTGTACATTAATAAATAATAATAATAATATTAATACAAACTGAAATCTGTCATAGTTACGCCTATTATAGCAAGTTCAAATCGACTAGTGCCAAAAACAACGATAGCAGGCACCAAGAACTTGAATCTGCCAACAGCAATTATAAAAGAAGCACAGCAAGGGGTACTTCTTGATACTGCTAGAATCGTGCGACAATTTTTAAATTCCCCATAACATGTCACACTCACAAACTCCATATCGGTTGGATTTTCCCCCGATAAGGATTTTACTCCAGTTTTCACTGAGTATAAACCTCCCCCATATTAATAGAAAAAAAAATTGTTCATAGCCAACAGATGTTATATAAAAAAGGATGTATGAGACGTGTGAGAAATTCCCTTCCTTTAGGGTTACTATTGGAAGGATATATTATATATTCATTACAATTGTAACAAAGTTGCTTTATGTGAAGGAGATGAAGTTTTCAAGAGGGAAAAGGCACCTCCCTAGGTGGTGGTATATTAGAGTTTTGCTTGCCAATAACCTCCATCTCTGCAGTCCTTCTTTGTGCCTCAGTTAAAAAGAATATTTTTTGATTTATTTGGGTCTGTGATCCCACAAGTATCAACCACGTCCAAAATGAAAGTTATGCTAACATCCTGTCCAAAACCCATTGGTCTTCTAGTCTTATGAGCTAGAGTAACTTACCCAAAAGTTAGTTCCAGAGCCAACCTTCTTTGCAAGACACTCTCCTTTCCGATTGTAGAGAACAATTGTAGAAACAGTAGCTCCACTGAAAAATAATAATTACATTAATGAAACAAAAAAGAAAAAAAAAAACAATGTTCATGTTTGTTTATTATACACAAAGACAAAAATAAGCAATTGAAGAGTATGCAACAAAATATGTCACACAGGCCTGAATCGTATGTTTCACAGATTTTTCATTTTATCTAATGCCAAACGCATGATGTCACCTCACTTTGCATTATCCATTTCTCCTTTAGTGACAACACTAAAAACCGAGACTTGAAATTTAAACTAAGTTAGATGGCTGCATAATAAAACAGCGTGAAATTATAATGTCACGAGCTTAGGGAGCTAAATTCTTCTGAAAACACAAAAATACTAATATCTCAGTAGAGAACAATTGTAACACATGATAAACAAAACATTCACTATTAGCAGATTCCTCAAGGAAATCTCAATACATTTATTTGTAGTTCAAATATTAAGGGAGTTTTTCAAACTTTCTTGTTTTCAGACTTCAGTAAGCCCATAATTCTACTCATCGGATTTGTACTTAGAATTAGAATTTATATGGTCAGAAGAGATCAATAGTGTGTCATATTAACATGTGTTAACACAGTCAATGAGAGACAGATTTTTTTAAATTTAGAAATGCAGAATATATGGTTGAGAAGGACTTTATTGATAATCAGCCTTAATTCGTTGAGACTGAAAATATGACATAGGAAGACTTGAGGCTGAAGAACAGAAGGATTAATCATATTACTTAATTTGATAAACCCTCCTATGCCTAGAGTAATCAATTGATAAGAAAATATAAGTCTGTCACTGGCTGCGTAAAATAAGCAGATTTCACATGCACTGGTAAGTCACACTAGTGATCTCATCTCACCATATATTCTCTATTTTTATGATAAAAATAAATACGTAGGAAAGGGTTTATTGAAGTTTTAAAAGGCTGAAAACAAGAAAGCAGGAATAACTCGGTTAATATTGGAGTTAGGAAAAAATGCATAGAACAATTGTAGAGTACAAATATTTTAACAAGATTGGTTCTATAACTTTTTCTATTCAACTCACAATAAACAAAATATTTTGAATTTTCAACATCCCCTCTATACACCTGCTACTCCATGTCCAATTTCTACCAAAAACAAATATGATCGTAGTGTTGACTAAAATGGTTAAATATCAAAATAAAGGGCTCTTGCATACAATATTTGGTATTTACGTTTCAAATCAAGAGTTCCATTATATAACAGAGTATTGTTTACGTGACATGAGTATGAGGGGGAATTTACTGAAGGCTGAAAACTAAAAATTCTTAGTATATCGGTTAATATTCATATTCAAGTAAAAATTTATATAACAGCATTTATATGCAATTAAATTCACAATGGGATTGGTTCTATATAATATTTCGACCTGACGTATAACAACGAGAATATTTCAATTTACCAAAATTCTCCCTATAAGCACCCTGCTTTCCCCGCGGCCCGATTTTAGTGACAGTTACATGGTGTTTTGTTTTGCACGAAACATTCGTATATCGAATCTCGTAGTGATAAAACAAAAATTGACCGCTAGAGAGGCAACAGACAAAATATATAAAAAAAGTCTGTCACGAAGAGGCTGCGTAAACTAAGCAGATTTCTCAAATGACGTTATACAACAGATAAATCTACATACTTGTAACACTTATAACCACCCTGAATGTTGATGATCCGGTTAAGTGATGACGTGTTTTTATGTGAAGAAGTGTTGCGCCGTAACTCTGTAATTAACAGTATAGTGCCGTGTTTAAGGCAGTGCAGTGCCGTTAACTTCGCGAAGTAAAGGACAGTGCAGTGCCGTGTTTTCTGTGAACTTCAGTGATCGTGAGTGAATTATTGGACTGTGTAATCTGAAGAACAGTGAAGCTATCAGTGCATACTGTGAGTAGTAATTAAAAATAACCAAGTGAATAGTGCATTGTTAAATAAATTGTGGAGTGAAAAAACTGTGAAGCTTGTGTGCGTTTAATTTTGCAATCCAAAAGAACTCTAATAAACAACGTTTATTACTGAAGTTGTAATAAAACGTAACAATATATATAGTTTTGAACGGTTGAACGGACCTCATTTTCTTCATCTCTGGCTAGAATCGCTGGACATTTGAAGACATTTTTCGAAAATCACGTCATGAGTATAACCATTTTCCTTAAGTGAAATCTGCTAATACTGATTCAATTTCGATAAGATTGTATTGGATTTGGAGGGATTCTAGAGTAGCAAGTAGTTAGAGGGGCGTTGGAGGCCCGTTAGTTATATCAGAGCTCTATTATCCTCTATGGGGGCTTTTCATAGTACCTCGCTTCCTGGGATTTCATGCTCTCTGACACACCTCTCTGGAACTAATTCATTCTACATGCTCTTTTTGCCGCCAACAATCTATAACCCCTTGTATCCACCTCCTATCCCCAAAATATTGTAGCCCTACATCAGTTAAGGCTAGATGAGAAATATCTTAACAAGATTCAAGGGAATCAGCTATTAAGGTTGTACTCATAATGTGATTTTCGAATAAGTCCGACACCAGAAGCTCCTTAAATTAGGCAAATTTTCCGGGCACCGGAATATGATAACCTGATTGAGCTAGGCAGATGATAAGCTGATTAAAAAATTAATTATTTATTAACGTCCACTTTTAACAACTAAGGCTAATTGGGACGGGATATCAACCTTTCCTAGCCAGGGTAGGAATAAGGATTTTATTTAGTGAATTCCGTCACTAAATAAACTCCTATTGCCCAGGGTGGGAATCGAACTCGCCACTCTAGGTTTACCATGTGAGATTAATTAAGGTAGACGATTCAACTCGCATGGCTAACTTGAGCCCCAAAGATAAGTTGATTGAATTAAGCAAAATCCCGCGCAAAGGAATATTATAAGTTGATTGAATTAGGTAGATTCCCGCGCACTGGCATATGAAATGCTAATTGAATTAGGCAGATTCCCGCGCACCAAATTATAATAAGCTGATTGAATTAGGCAGATTTTCTGCACACTGGGAATATGGCTAAATTGATTAAACTAGGCAGATTCCCGCGCACTGGAATATGATAAGCTGATTGAGTTAGGCAGATTCCCGCGCATAGGCATATGATAAGCTGATTGAATTAGGTAGATTCCCGCGCACCGGATTATGATAAGTTGATTGAATTAAGCAGATTTCCTGCACACTGGGAATATGGCTAAATTGATTAAACTAGGCAGATTTCCGCGCACCGGATTATGATAAGTTAATTGAATAAGGCAGAAAGAGACGCGAGATGAGATCACTAGAATGTCATACCTGCTCGTGGAAAATCTGCTCACGCAACCCCCGCGTGACGGAATTTCTTTTAAAATGCCAGAAATATTTGCAAATGTAAATTTCCTATATTAGCCATCGCCCATTGACGAGCTTAGAGGCACACATATATGATTTCCATTGAGGAAAGAAATCTGCTAAAAGTGAATTTCTGGCTGATGAATTTCTTGTTGGGAGAGTACAGGTGCCTGCAAATATAGGGAAGATAACAAGAAGTGTTTACACCATTATCAATCAACCATTTCTGCTTCTTATCAGCTGGGTTCAGGAACAATATAACTATTTTCGGAACCTCAATTCCGTTTCAACAACTCAAATAATATCTTCACAACGATATATATACTGTTGGGCTCAACTTTTATAACTTTGTAATGTACACCAATTTCGATCGACATCCGAGAAACAAATTTCGATTAGTTGTCGCTGTCAGGTCACAAACTTATCAAAATTTTCAATGTGAACGAAATCTATGAGAAAAAAAGTCCGTTACAAAGGTGCTGAGCAAACTAAGCAGATTCCCCACGTATTTGCATTTATCTCAAAAAGGAAAAGTTCAATGAGAACAATATTCGGTATTTATGCTTCAAATAATGTGCTTCATAGTTTAACGGCTTATTGTTAATATGACATGAGTAGGAGGGGGGGGGGGGTTACTGAAGGTCGAAAACTATAAAATGCAATTATCTCGGTTAATAATCAGGACAATGAAAACAAGTACATAACAATATTTATAGAACATTACATATAGAATAAGATTGGTTCTATACAATTTCTCGATCCGACGCATAATAACGGAGATATTAGGAATTTTTGAAATTCCTCCCATCTAACCCTCCCCCCTCTCACTGGTCAGCTTACAGACAATAACGAACTTGATCTCTCTTTTTACAGAAAACGATTAAATGTCGAGTTTGGTAACGATTAAAACAAAATTTCGAACTTTAAAGCATTATTAACAGACAAATATATGTATATATATATATATATATATATATATATATATATATATATATATAAAGATAACATTTCGAAAGGTCCTCCTTTTCATCAACTACAAGGTAGAATAGACATTTGAAGAAATATTTTGAAAATTGTGTCTTGAGTACAACCTCAATAGCTAATTTCCCTTAAGGGAAATCTTCTAAAAAGTCCATCACAAAGGGGCTGCGTAAACTTATATATATATATATATATATATATATATATATATGTATATAGATATATAGATAAATGCACGTGGGAAATATTGAATATAGCTTCATGAGTACGACCGCAACAGCTGATTTCTCTTAAGGGAAATCTGGTTAAAAACCAATTTTAAAAGTTGTCTATGAGTTTAAAGCCGGTAAATATAGAGCAGATTGGGCTAGTCTCGAATTGAATAATAATTGATAGTAAAATGGTTGGGTCATTGTTACTCAGGAGTGACATTTTGGTAGTAAAATTACTAAAGGGGTTCATTTTTATCACTGCTGTTGGGCAGAAATACCAAAGTTGAACGCACTATTATCACAAATCCAATGGAAACATCGTCAACAATTAGTAACAGCAACAAATTCAGACCCACTGATACAAAATATGAATGCCTGCTGTTATCACTTCCTAGATGGGTGTAGCCCAACCGATAACGAGTGGCCCTAGTCTATTTATTGGTTGAAGAGTCGAACAGTTCCGAGTACAATAACCTCGTTGTTATCTTAATACCCGATTCATCACCAGATTTCAATTAGGAGAAATCATCTATTGTGGCTCCACTCATGTCGCAATTTTGGTAAAATTTACTCAGTGTCCATCGATCCTACCTAGTAGATGAGGAAAATGAGGTCCGTTCAAAATTGTCTGTTACTACTCTAGCGGTCGCAATTTTTGTTTGATCGTTGCCAAACTCGATATGTAGGAGTTTCATACACAACTAAAGGTCAAGTTCGTTAATGGCTGAAGTCGGACCAATGGAAGGGGGCGGTTTTAGAGGTGGGAGAATTTCGAAACTTCGAAAAATTTCTGTTAATGTCTCAACCAAAAACTGTATAGAAATCAATCTTATTAAAAATTAAATTTACTTAAATGTTGTTCTATTGAACAACATTTATACAAACAACACAAAAAAAAAACAAATACAATATTAACAGACAGTGTGTGTGTGTATGTGTGTGTGTGTGCGTGCGTGTGTTTTTTTTTTTCCTAATGGTAGTAACCCTACCAAAAGGGATTTTATTAGTTAAAATATACATGCTCCACATAAAATATACTACATGTGGTACATGTAAGTTTTAGTGATTTGTATTTGTTAAATACAAATCACTAAAACTTATACCATAAAATACTAAAACCTAATCAAATACAAGATAAACAACAAGTTTTTTTTTTGTTTTACAACACCTCAAAATTTATACTTGCAACAAGGACAATAAAATCACCAAATACTTCTTGCTGTGTAAGTTGATGCAGCTCAAGTGGCCATTTAGCCCGATAGCTCTTCGGATGATATGCTCTAGACGAGAGCAGTCAAGGATCAGGTGTTCCACCGTCTGTGATGAGGCATTATCGCAAGGGTAGGCATCCTCTTCCAAAATGTGGAATCTGTGAAGATAGCTACGCATTTTCCCATGCCCGGTAAGGAATTGCGTTAGCTGGAAATGATGCTTGAAGTCCATTTTCTGCCTTCTTCCGATAGTGGGAATGAACTTTCTTGTCAATGACGCATTACTGGAATCCTTCCATTCCCTTTCCCATCGTCCCAGCGTGTCCTTCCTGGCGGCTTCCTCAAGGCTTGACAATGGGATTTTTACCTGTTCCCTCACTAAGTTGTCATCCTTACTAGCTTTCTTAGCCAGCCGATCCGCTTCTTCGTTTCCCACAATTCCAACGTGACCTCTAATCCAACAGAATACTATCTCAGCGCTCTTGATATCATGTAGTATTCTTCTAATGGATTCAATTATCTCTAAATGGCAATTGCTTCCAATACGCTCGAGAGTAATTTGGCTATCAGTTGCCACAGCCACCTTCCCCAAAACTCCCTGAGCCTCTCCTCGAACCCATTCCAAAGCCTTTAAAATGGCTAGAGCTTCAGCTTGGTTATTTGAATTTTCGGAGTTCAATCTGTATTTTCCGGAAGCAATTATCCTGGTATTGTGGAATACGACAAAAGCACAGCCCACATTTGCGTCGTCTTTGCTTCCGTCAGTATAGATGAGGGTATTGCATTCACCAACTTCCTCAACACGCTTTACTATTGGCCAGTTCCCAGGGGGACCCCAATCCTCATATCTCGTAGGCAGCTCTAATGACAATTGGGAATATTTATCCTTGTACACCAGCCTACCACTCTTCACAAGATAAATTTTGGCTGTTTCCAGGAGGAGGAATCGGATCACATTGGATTGTATTGGGATCACATTTGCCAAGACACAAGCCGCTTCATAAGACACCGTCCGGTAAGCTTTAATTATCCTCAGAGCTATCAGGCGTTGCACTCTTCTTAGCTTGATCCTATTTTTCTTCCTTGCCAGTCCCTCAGCCCACACCGGGCAAGCATACTTCATCATAGGGAGGATTGCTCCATTATATAACACCTTAAGGACTTCAGAGTTCAAACCCCACTGAACTCTTGCAATCCTTGCCATTTTCCCTACAATAGGCAATATCCTACCAACAACGGTGTCGATATGGCAGTTCCAGCTCAGTGTCTTGTCCAATACAACTCCTAAATACTTCAACTGCTTTACCTCAAAGACCCGCTTTCCCTGGAGCTTTATCTCCAAATTACGAGTAGTTTCCACCCTTCTTCTGGTGAAAAACATATAGGCTGATTTTTCAGGATTAAATTTGATTTTCATGTCCTCAGCCCACTTTAAAATCCTACGCATAGCTAAGTAGGCCTTTAGCTAAAGTTCATTTCATCCCTGGTTTTGCCTCGAATGAGTACCATGTAATCATCTGCAAAAGCCACTGCTTCAATATTCTCGCCCAAGTTTATTCCCAGCAACGAGTTATACAGTAGAACCCAGAAGAATGGACCCGACTTGGAACCCTGCGGACATCCTTTTTCCAAGCTTCTTGGCTCCCCTGATTTATCAATATCTAAGAGCACTTTCCTTTCAGAAAAGAAACTTTTAGCGAGCAAGTATAAATTTCTTGGACAGCCAGTAAGTCTCAGCTGGCCTAGAATCGCAGGCCACCATGCAGAGTCAAAGGCACCTTCAACGTCCAAAGAAATTGCCAGTACGTCACTTCTGGAAAGAAAGGCATCCTTAACGAAACTAGTGACGCAAAGTAGTGCATCAGTTGTACTTCTCTGCGGTATTAGAGATTATTATTCTCTGCCATACTGCTTATTAGAGATTAACCCTCTCTTCTCCATGTGGTCCCTTATTCTGTTAATGAAAAGCCCCTCGAGGACTTTACCCAACCCTGCTAACAAACTTATCGGCCTAAACTTTGATGCGTCTTAGACCTGTTCTTTCCCAGGTTTTATCAGCAAGACCACTTTTGCTACCTTCCAAATTCGTGGAAACGCTCCCGATTTAAGGCAAGAATTAAATAATAAGCTAGTAGTCTGAGGAAAAACACTGTAAACCACTTTAAGGATTTCATTAGTAACTCCATCCACACCTGGACCTTTATTATTTTTAAGTTGGTCGACGATTTGAGGAATCTCGTTCTCATTGAAGGGAACATCATCCGGAGTATCAAGCTCCTGCTCAATGTCCAATCTTAACTGCCGCTGACCAGCGCTATCAGAGGTTACGTCATCCTTCGGTATAACCTTTTCCGATATGACCTCAACCGTTTCCTGAAGATTTGTGGTGAATGATCCGTCCCCTCTCCTTATCGTAGTAATAGCTCGACTCCCCGCTCTATTACCAGAAAAAATTTTATACACCGAGCTCCAAGGATTTCTAGCATCAATAGAGTCAACCCATTCCTTCCATGATTCCTTCTTGGCTGCTATAATCATATCTTTAAAAACCATTTTATGATGATAATAGTCCCTCTTCCTTTCCTCTCTGAGTGTCATATTATTAAAAGTACGTTGATACCTTCTACGAAGTCGGGGTGTGTGTGTGTGTGTGTGTGTGTGTGAGAGAGAGAGAGAGAGAGAGAGAGAGAGAGAGAGAGAGAGAGAGAGAGAGAGAGAGACCCTAAATAAGCCATAAACGAGAACACAGACCTACATATATTAAAAAGGGAAAAAAAATCTGCTTATTAACAAATTTTAATAGAATGGAAATCTAACAAAGTGATTATCTAACGGTAGTATAATGCACGAGGTGAGCTAACTAGGCGGAACTAATAGTAGGGGACGCCCTCAAAGAGCCAATTAGATGGATTCACTAGATGGATTGGATAGTCCATCACGCAGGGGCAGCGTAAAGCAAACAGATTTCCCACCTGCACACTTTTGATCTCACCTCACCACATACTCTCTATTAAGTGAACAACCAAATAGTAGAAGGGGGGGGGGCTGAAAACAATAAAGTTCATACAACTGCCTTAATACTTGATTAAATTAAATTATTTATTAACGTCCACTTTTTGCAACTAAGGCTAATTGGGTCGGGGAGGATTTTATTTCATGAATTGGGTTACTAAAAAGTCCGTCACGCAGGGGCTGCGTAAACTAAGCAGATTTCCCATGTGAAGTTTTACAATAGAGAAATCTGCATACTGGTAACACAACACCATCGTGATTAAATACAAACGGTAGTGAGAAATCTTTCAGTTAATTAAAATAAATTCCCAACTGAAACGGCTTCTGAATTGTAAGAATAATTTATATTTTAATAACTCAAATTTTAGTAGTCCAAGAACTAAAGAAGGGGAGGGGGCGGATGAACAGAACGTATTTGCATAAATCTCACAAAGCAACGAAGGTAAGGTAAGGTTAGAAACGACAGGTAAGGTTAGAAGAAGCTTCCACCTGAGCCGAGCAATGTCGAAAATGGCCGACGTAATCCGAACTATACCCGACAACAGACCATAAAAATTGCCTAGGCGGGAATCGAAGTTAAGGTCAACGTTTTAACCCACATAGCCCCCTTAATACTTGAGTTAAGAAAAAATGCATAGAACAACAATTGAATATCATCAATAGTTTAAACAAATTTTTGGAGGATTAGAAATACCTCTGTTACTATACTTCGGTTCGAAAAATTGTATAAAACCAATCATATTGCACATTGAATGATCTATAAATATTGTTCTAAAACTATTTCCTGTACCATGAATAATAACCGAGATATATGGATTTTAGAGTTTTTGGTTTTCAGTAAACCCCCAGTCCTACTCATGTTATATTATTAATAAGCTATCATGAACCATTTCATCCCAAGGTTAAAAAATACCAAATATTGTTTTCAATGAGGTTTTATTTTGTGAGATATACGCAAATACCTGCTGTTGATCCCCCCTTCTTTTGTTCTTGGATTACTAAAATTTGTGTGATTGAGATAAAAATTATTCTGATTCATTGTAAATTACAGCACTAGCTATAGTAAATAGTTTTCAATAAAATTAATATGTTATATTCAGATATATTTCAGTAATTGTTTTTATTTCCGGTCTAGAATATTTCTATCCGTTAAGCTCTCAGAGGTTGGCTGGCCTGTTTGTTTACAATTCAGACGCTTTCCTTGATTTCACGGATTTGAATTTATTTACTCACTTAATATTCACGGTGGTGTGTTTGTTCCCAGTATTCAGGTACTCTATCTATCTGGTGGTTTTATCTATTGTAAAACTTGACGTGGGAAATTTGCTTACGTTTACGCAGCCCCTGCGTGACGGACTTTTTACGATCTGACTCATTGTCGGTAAATCAGCTAAAATAGAGACTGAGCTAATAACAGTTTGGCTAGCCAGAGAGATAATGAGGGGGTCGCCCATTCCGGAACGATTAGTTCACCTTTAACAAGAGGTACTCTTCAGCAGGAATAGCTAATAGCCCCACAGGTAATTAGAGGTCAGCCCTTTACCAACAACTAACTACATTATCTCTAATGCGGCTAAGCATCTGTGGTTATAAAATAAAATTCCATCACGCAGGGGCTGCGTAAACTAAGCAGATTTCCCATACAATCTGTTATACAACAGATAAGTCTGCATACTTGTAACACTCACCACCCTGAGTGTTGATGAGCCGGTCAAGTGATGACGTCATCAATTAAAATGCTTCGTTCTTTACTCGAAAATGTTTATTTGATCTATTTTTCGGAACTCAGATATTAAACGAGTTATTCCTTATTTCTTGGCACCCATTTCTTCCCGAAAAGGTCTCCCCCCGGAGACGCTTCCCACTGAAAGGGGAAAGATTTCTTATTACAGCTAGTATTTATTCACTTAATATTCACGGTGGTGCTGTGTTAGCAGTATTTAGGTTTATCTATTATGAATCTTCACGAGGGAAATCTGCTTAGTTTACGCAGCCCCTGCGTGACGGACTTTTTTACATAGAAATAGATGAGATCAAAAGTATGTTATACCAACTCATGGGAAATCTGTTTACGCAGCCCCTACGCGTCCCGACGTTTTTATTTAATGATTCTATCGAATCCTAGATATTATTAATAATATTTGAGTGATGAAACTGAAATATATTCTCTAGATCCTAGGCACTTTAGAAAAAGCGCTAATACACAACTCCTGCGTGACGGAGTTTTCTTCTTTTTTTTTACAGATCTCATTTTGGTCATTTAAATATTTGATCGATAGACATTTGAAGAAATGCTGCAAGAGCCGCGGCTATATTTATATGAAAATAATCAAGACATCTGACTTTGAAAGGCGAGGAAGCCTCCATTGAAGAGAGCTATTTAGGCTTCCTTTAGGAGTGTGAATGGGGAGGAAATGGAGTAGCGGGACCACGCCCTTCCTTTGTACGTTGGCAAGCCTGAAACATATTATTACCAGCAAGATTTATAGCTTAAGTTATGCCTAAAACTGGTTTATAATAATATTTATATTGGATCATAATTGGAGCAACTGCTGCATTCAACATGGACTACCTTATACTTTAATACTTTATGTCCAGTGAGGTGATCGGCTATGATGCAGTAATCACTAAAGACTCCTAATGAATGTGATATGTTACTCATTACATTATATTATATTACACAAATTATTTACATTCACTGTTCGGTATGTATTTACATATTTCGATTGCCCTTTCGGAATTGTAGCATTGGCCCAAACTTACGATTTTATCGAGAGGGGGGCGATGGAGCAGAGAAAGAAGTCCGTTACTCAGAGGGTGCTTAAACTAAACAGATTTCCCGCGTACTGGAATCGCAGGCTGGTGATTTGAATATATTTGCTAGCATATTTGATTTTCTATTTCTAGTAATTAAACACGACTAAATATTTGTTGGACACGAGGCATGAGACGTACTAAAGATAAATGTTTAAGCAGATTTCCGGCTTCGCTCGGGAAATCATTTGAGGCTGAATGGTGATCATATTTTTTTGGCAAGGCTTTACTTTGCACAATATTTTGACATTTACCCGTACCAGTGTTTAGTGTAAATACCGTTTCTGTGGATTTGTTAATAATAAAATTATTTTTTTATTTAAGACTTCACTGTCCTCCACATTGTCATATTTCCCGTTTCCTGTGCATTATGCATAGATTTGAATTATTAAGCACAAAATATTAACATACATTTGAATTAATTTTTCCCGGTGAGGTACCTGGTAGTTCCAAAGAATTTTTGAGCGAATTTCTCTAAATAACAAAATAAACTAATTTTGTTATGTTCATATTTTCCGAAACCCCAATACAAAACGAAATATCATTATTTTTAATTTCAGGCCTCCCTTATAACCCCCACTCCTGCCCGTCCCTAGAAATGTTAGTATGGCTTATTTTAAGGAAGGCGTTAGTGCTAATACACATACCGAGTGTTTTATTTAGTTCGGTTGAGTCTTTTGTGCCAAATAAAATTGACTCCCGCTATCATTTTTAGCGTATAACGCCTTTATACTTCGGTATATAACGATAGTGTATATGACAAAAGTTTCTCTAAATAACAAAATAAACAACTTTTGTTATGTGCATATTTGACGAAACCCCAATAGGGAACGAACTATCGCTATTTTTAATTTCAGGCCTTCCTTATAACCCCCACTCCTGCCCGTCCCTAGAACTGTTGGTATGGCTTATTATAATTAAGGCGTTAGTACTAATTCACATACCGAGTTTGGTTTAGTTCGGTTGAGTTTTTTGTGCCAAATAACATTGTTGACTTCCGCAGTAGTTTTTAAGGTATAACTCATTTATACTTACGTATACGACAAAAGTGTATATAACAAAAGTTACTCCAAATAACAAAATAAACAACTTTTGTTATGTGCATAATTGCAATAGGAAACGAAATATCGCTATTTTTAATTTCAGGCACCCCTCATAACCCCCACTCCTGTTCGTCTCAGAGAATATTAACATAGCCTAAAGTCTAAGTTGGGTTAGTAGTAATATACATACCAAGTTTCATAAAATTCGGTTCAGCCGTTTATGCGTGAAAAGGTAACAAACAGACACCAAAGAAACAAAATGCAGTTATGGTGTCTATGACATGTGAAACGAAAAGTTATCGTGAAATTTCGCGAAAAAAATCAATGTACAGACAGAGGTTACAATTTTATATATATATATATATATATATATATATATGTGTGTGTCTGTTCACGCTCACAATTTTTGTCTGATGGATATAAACTCAATATTTAAGCCTTCTATGTAAAAATGAAGAACATTTTCGTTAACGGATAAAATCAGACCAGTGGGAAGGGTGGTTTAGTGGGGGGGGGGGATTTCCAAAATTCGAAATATCTCCATTATTATGCGTCAGGTCGAAAATTTGTATAGAATCGATTATATTGCAAATATTCTATTATATTCTATAAGTGTTGTTTTCTCTATGTTATATACATATTAACCGTGTTATTTCCATATTTCAGTTTTTGGCCATCAGTAACCCCCATCATTAAGCTGTTATATTATGAAGCACTTTATATAGAGCCTAAATACTAAATATTGTTCTCATTGAACTTTCACCTTTAGAGATAAATGCAAATAAGTGACAAACATGAGAAATCTGCTTAGTTAACGCAACCCTTGAGTAACGGACTTTATTTTTATTTTAACCTTTCTAACCCCCCCCCCTCCTGGAGGCGATTAAGACCATTAACAAATGTTATCCTTAGCTTTACGAGTATGTGAATGGTTCGGTATTCACTAAGTAAATATTGATTTCTGTAGAATACATAATCTTTATTGATGACAACACATCAGACATATATCCATGAATCTCATATATCAATTGCCAGTTGAAAACGCAATTGAGTATTTAAACTTCACATAAAAAAGTTTCATGGTACATTCCCTTATATTTAAATTTTATTTATTTACTTGGTTTATGTCCCATATAAGATTGGCATAATCTCTGTTTAGAGTAATATATTTATCCCTTCATGTAAACATTGATACTTTATCTATATAGTATGGAAAATATTCCTTACATATCTGAGGTTTTCACATATCCGTACTTTGTGCATAAGAATATAATTAAATTTGTCCCTTTTAAATCTTTGTAAGCATATTATAGGCCTACTGAAGTTCTATTCTATATGTATTGGTAAATGTGTAGTGCAAACGACACTAAACTAAAATTGGGGGGGGGGGTGCCTGCAGACTAAAATTGGGGGTTTTCTGAAGGCTAAAAACTAGCAAGGATGTCACGCACGGGCTGCTTAAACTAAGCAAATTTCCCACCTCCAGGTATGGATCTCACCTCACAATTTATCATCAATTAATATTTAAAAAAGTCCGTCTCGCAGGGGCTGCGTAAACTAAGCACATTTTCCATGTGAAGTTTTACAATAGAGAAATCTGCATACTGGTAACACAATACCACCCTGATTAAATACAAACGGTAATGAGAAATCTTTCAGCTAATTAAAATAAATTCCCAACTAAAACGGCTTCTTAATTGTAAGAATAATTTATATTTTAATAACTCAAATTTTAGTAGTCCAAGAACTAAAGAAGGGGGGGGGGGCGGATGAACAGAACATATTTGTATAAATCTCGCAAAGTAACGAAGGAAGGTAAGGTAAGGTTAGAAAGGACAGGTTAGAAGAAACTTCCGCCAGAGCCGAGAAATGGCGAAGATGGCCGACGTAATCCGAACTATAACCGACCACACACTTTATAAAAAAGCAAATATCTCGGTTAATATTCAAGATAGAGAATAAATGTATATAACAATATTTATAGAACATTACATATAGAATAAGATTGGTTCTATACAATTTTTCGATCCGTTGCATAATAACGGAGATATTTTGAATTTTTGAAAATCCCCCCTCCCACTGGTCCGATTTCAGCCATTAACGAACTTTATCTGTCTTTTTACATAAAACGGTTAAATATCGAGTTTCGTAACGATCAAACAAAAATTGCGACCGCTAGAGCGTTAACAGACAAATATATATATATATATATATATATATATATATATATATATATATATATATATATGTGTGTGTATATATAATTTTGAACGGACCTCATTTTCGTCATCTCCTGGGTAGGATCGATGGACATTTGAAGAAAATTTTCGAAAATCGCGTCATGAGTACGACCTCAATAGCTGATTTCCCTTAAGGGAAATCTGCTAAAAAGTTTGTCATGCAGGCAATGAGTAAAATAAGCAGATATGCCGGTATAACACACTTGCGATCTTATCTCACCACATATTCTCTATTTATATGTGCACAATGGATGAGTTGAAGAGTGGGGAGGTTACTGAAGGTAGAATACAAGAAAATACGAATAACTCTCTTAATACTTGGGTTACAAAACAATGCATACAACAACAATTTTAGTCCATCAATAGTTCAGCTTGGCCCTAATAACATTTTACGATCCAACACATTATAATGAAGAAATGTTGAATTTTCAAATTCCTCATCCACTAATCCTCCCCCCCCCCATTCCAGGTCCTATTTCGACCTATAGCCTTTACAATCTGTAGTATTGACTGAAAGGGTTAAATGGCGAGTATGTTATAAATCAAATAAACATGTTCCAGCAAAAAACACAAAATCTTAATTGATAACATCACACAACAAATTTGCTTGCATCCCACATAATAAAGGTCTCTTGAAAAAAATATTTGGTATTTTAGCTTATAATAAATTGTTTTATGATTTAACAGCTTATTGTTAACATGACATTACTAAAAAATAAACACATCTCGGTTAATATTGAAGATAGAGTAATAAATATAAAATATGTATATAAAAACATTTATAGGCAATAAGATTGGTTATGTACAGGATCGATGGACATTTGAAAAACAGTTAATGAGTACAACCTCAGTAACTGGTTTCCCAGAAGGGAAAATCTGATAATAGTAGTTTAGTTTCGGATAATGTTTTCAACAATATTATCAAATAAGAGATTAAAAAAACTATTTGAGAACTTGGAATCAACATATGTACATTAAAGAAGATATTTTTGGAAACTTAATCTTGAGAGGGCTCATGATTTTGTTTACTCTACTAATAATATCGAGAGATTTCTGTGTATTTGCACTAGGCAAAGCAATTCTTTTTAATTAATTTTTGTTGTTATGTAATTTAAAACATTTGTAATTTAATTTGTCCTAAAAATGATAAAACCTTTTTGCAATATGAAAACTTCAATGCAAAAAAAAATGTTTAATAAAGATCCAGTAGGCATAGTGATGCAGAGTTGCTGTGTTCCATACAATAAATGACACCACCCTACATCTTAAAATAATTAATAGCAACAGCCATTTAATTATAACACATACAGTAAACATGATCCTCCTAGTCTACTTATAGCAGCCTCCTTGTATTACTGGCAGCATGTATGTCGGGCACAGTCATATATACCAAAAGTATGTAAACTAAGTGGATTTCCCGCTTTAAGTTTTACAATAAATAAATCTACAAACTTTTACATAAAACACCACAGTGAGTATTAAGTGAACAAATACAAATGGCAATGAGAAATGTTTCAGTCAATTTATATATAAACTCCACAACGGAAAGCGTTTGAATTGTAAACGAACAGGTCAGCCAAACTCCCAGCGCTGAAAGATAGTAATATTCATGACCAGAAAGAAAAACACTTTACTATATTAAAGTTATAGTAAGTAATAGTATGCTGCAATTTATAATGAACCAGAATAATTTCTATCTCAATCACTCTAATTTTAGTAATCCACGAACAAAAGACGGGAGGGAAGAGGAGGTCATCAGAATGTATTTGCATATATCTCACCTAGAAACAATTTGTTGAACACAATATTTGGTATTTGAGCTTGAAATAAGACGATTAATGATATGTTGGCTTATTCATAAGATGCGATGACAAAGAAGGGGGTTTATTGAAGATTTAAAATTAAAATGTAAGGATATGTTAGTAATAAATGTATTTGTTGTACAAAGCTTTGTTATCAACTATGTTTTTATATTTTCCAACTCCTGTGTATATATAATTCATAATCTAGTATCATGAAAACTACATTCTGAACCATGTAAGAATAAAAGTTTCTTTCCCTAAAAGCAGACCAAAGAACAATGATGACAACTATTTTATATACATAATAACCATTACTAAAAATACTTTTTGGTATGTCTGGAAAATAAACTTCATAAGATATTCAGTAAAGAGAGTAGCACACTAACAGAGCAGTGTTAACAAATGCCAGAAATAACTGGATACATCTCCATAGCACTTTCACTCCCATGGCGTTCATCCATTTATTAGAATTAAACAAATTCCAATTTCTGACAATAACACATTTCTCAAAGTAAAAGCATCAAATCACACGTATGCATAAAACAAGTTGAGGTCTGGAGGGGTGGGGCAGAAATGATTATAATTTTATCTTTGCATTCCCAACATAAT
Source organism: Riptortus pedestris (assembly GCA_019009955.1). Lineage (NCBI taxonomy): Eukaryota > Metazoa > Arthropoda > Insecta > Hemiptera > Alydidae > Riptortus > Riptortus pedestris. The sequence goes on along the minus strand of CM032230.1, from coordinate 11,530,643 downwards.
ACAGCTGACTCAAAGCTCTGTATAAACTGAAGAGTTGTATCATTTTTTTTGTTACAATAAAATAATTTCTCCTAACTTCAAATCCTCCCAGCATTACAATGCAAGAGTCTTATACAAAATCTGATAGTGATATAAAAATGAATATAAGTGCTTGTCACTGTAAATGAAATGAAATAAGTTTTCCATCATTCTTCTGGTACATATTAAAGCAAAATGTTTAGAACTGTAAGAGAGAACAATGACAGCATTACACCTATAGTATCATGAACTTTGGCCATTACGATTTTGAATAAAAGCAACTGTATTAATAAATGTCTCAATATCGAGCTTAAATTTTAAGAACCCTTATTACAAAAGAATAAGATGTGGAGTGGTCATCAGCATATGATTGCAGCAAGTGGGAAATTTGCTTAGTTTACATGAGACTTTTTTCATAAAATTTAATTTCATTCTATAATTATTTTTTTTTGGGGGGGGGGGGGAGGAGTGAGGCTCAGGTTGCAAACAAAGGCGTTGGATGTAATGCTCTTGACAATCTAGAATCATGGCTTCCACTCCCATGAAGGCCATAAGAATTTATTTAGCAGTGAACTCGAAAAATAAAATCCTTAGTCCCACCGAGGTCAACCAGAATAGAATAAAATATATGTTACTTAATATCTTTTTAATTTTGTTAATGTGTCACTCAAATTCAATTCAACCCAAAGAATGCTATTTATTAGCGTCCCCTTGGTACTAAAAAAGCAAATTGGGATGGGCTATCTACAAATAACCACCCTTTTCTAGCCATGGTGGGAATAAGGATTTCATTTAATGAGTTCATCAATAAATAATTCCATTTCCCCAGGTGAGAATCAAACTCATGCCTCTAGGCTTATGAAGTGAGATTATGACCAATGCCTTAACTGAACTGGCTAACCTGAGCACCCGAGAAATATGTATATGTATACATACATAAAAAGAAATGTGCATTTACAAAGACATATATATATATATATATATATATATATACACAATGTTTTATGTGCATATGAGTATTTATATATATATATTATATATATATATACATATAACACATTCTCGTTTGATTGGAGAATGTTGGTAACATGAATAATATTATGTACACTCCCCTCCACATGCTTTTGCTCAACCAATGGAAACATCACAAGACCTTAGATTTATAGCTCAAGAGCACAAATTTGTAGCTCATGAAATCCAACGGCATTCGAAAGAACTTTTTAGAACTTATATAAAGAAATCAAAATACACAAATAATTGTATAAATATAACATTGCTTAGGCCTATCATCGTTTAAAAAACCTGTTTTTTTTTATTAAATAAAAATAAGGCCATCCCATATAGGTTATTTTGGATTTTTTAAATAAAACCCCAAAAAAACCTGGGTTTTTATGTTCAATCCCCCCCCCAATAATTTAAAAGTTAAACTATATTTTATTAAATAAAATCCATATTTAGAATAAAATAATGTTTTTTTAAAGTATATTTACATTTAAATATAATATTACTTCTCTTTTTTTTTTCATATTAAAATAATTACACACATGCACTTATGAAAAATGAATGGAAAAACATGTTTATACAAATTTTCAGTAACAAAGAAAAAGTATTATTTGGTTGGGCTATCTATATCTATTTTTAGTATCTTGACCAATTATTTATTTTGTTCAGTGTTAAAAATGATTTAAAAATGGGTTTTATGAGTAGTTAGGTGGGTAATAAACCCTGTTTGCAACTGCAACTCAGTTGTTCTTTTATGCTGTTTAAAAAACAGATCAGCTCAAAATAAATAATGAAGATAGAATTAGAAAAACTTAAGACAGCCGAAAACCAACTGAATTTCTTCACATTGAAGTATGATATAATATAATTATAACTATTTACGCAACTTGTATGCATTTATCAAATATGATGCTGTATTATGTTAAGTAGGTAGGATTTTATATATAAAATTTTCACATTTAAAAAAAAACCTTTGTTGTTTCCTAGTTGAATAATATATATGTATGCATAAAAGTCAATTAGGAAACAACAAAGGATTTTTTTTAATGTGAAATTTTTATTAGGTCTAATAAAATCTCCCCAAAAAACATTTGAGCCTGGGTACAAAACACCCCCAACAAGGGTAATTATATTATAAGAATTTAACGTGTAAAAAGAAGATTTTGTTTTTCAAATTCCATTAGTAATTATTATATTCTACTTAGCCTCCTGTGAGTAAAAATGCATATTTTTTTTTCCCTGAAGTTTTACTCTGCCCTTCTTATTGTTTTAAATATACAAACAAGCTCTTTTAGCAATAAATACTGTTACAAAAAAAAACAGAGAAAGAAAAAATGCTAGGCCTTTTGTTTTCAATCTGAATCCCCTACATACTCTCAGTTTTCCGATCTAGAGAAAAGATGTCTCTCTAGGCCATGGGTGACTGAGTTTTTAGTCTTATTTACTATGACCCTTTTTAAATTGAAAAAAGTGATACATGTCTAGCTTTAATAATTATTTTAATTATTTTGTATAATAATATTAATTGTAGATATTTCGCTTGATTTTTAATAAAGCAAACTGAAGAAATTGTTTTCAAGAATTTTAAATGATAGCCTCTCAGTGATGTCAGATTAATGTTGTTAGGCAATATCCGAACACAAATTAGTGGTAGAGGCATAAATTATAAATAACAAATATCATTTATAACTAGTTATCAAATTGAAATTTTCATAAATTCAAGATTTCCTTACACTGTAAAAGTCTTAGCATTTAGAACTTTTTTTTCACAAATTGAACACAGGATACTGCTGTTATTGGCAAAAGTAGAAATAATGGTGATTTTTAAGAGGTCTTTCTATAAATGAAACAACAATACAAAGATAATATTATTACTTAACTCAAATATTACACAACCCCAAAAATTAGACAAGTTAAAATTTAGGAAATGGAGATGACCACATCTATATTCATTTTTTAGGGAAGGGTAAAAAGTTCCTTAATTGCAAATTAATAGACAAATGGGTTGAATATAATACGGGAGCAAGGAATAAAATTAATTATTGAAGAAACAATATATGTTTGTTAGAATAATGACAACAGAGATACTCCTTAGGGAACAGAAAGATATAGTCTTCCTGCATTAAATTTTTATTTTTGGCAAGCAGTTTCACCAGATTAGTGGCATCGTGTAAAAATGCATTCCAAGGGTGTAGAGTAACACTGGTACACAATTTAAATAAAAGCAGAAAGCGAGACACACTCGAAAAGAAGGAAATAAACGGGACAAATTGTCTTAATGTCCAGTGTGAGGTGGAGAGCATTATATTCCTTGTTTATTTAGAAAAAAAAAAATAGTTGGTCCTAACATTTGGATGTTATAACTATTATTACTATAGACAAAGAAGACTTCTTTTGGATATCAGGAAATACAGTTCTCCCTTTCAGGTGTTACCAAATCAAAACCTCCTTTATTTAAGTAGTATAAATGTATCTAACAGAATCACTGAAAAGTGGTGTTAAAGTTCAAAAAACGAGCTTGTAAGTAGAAAACTTCTGGAATTGATAGGAGTAACACTGAAACCGTTGACTATTAGTCAAAATGTAATGTCAAGGTTGAATACCTAAGTAAACAGACAAATATTTGAAGGAGATAAGGAAAAAAAAAGAGAGAGAGCCGTTTACATATTGTTTACTTACCCTTCGACACCTCCTATGATTAGATCGCTCATTCTATTCTTCACAATGGGAAATGGTGAATAGAATCAAACGGACTTAGATCGGAGGACTAGCTACGACTGTCACCTAGAATTGAGAGCTTCGCGACCTCGTGACAGACTCGGCAGCATGTGACTGTTGTCAAGTGCGGAAGGTTGGCTTTGTAAACACACCCACCACCGACTAGGGGGCGCCTTTTTCACCAGGCCGAAACTTTCCGATCTTGTACGAATGTGACCGAAAATACTACTGGTAAACTGAGTTGTGGGGAAAAAGGAAACACAATTTCTCACTGGTTACTGTCAGGGCCCCCGTAAGGGCTACTGGCGCCTGTGTGCAAAAAAGGATTTTGTCGCATCTTAAGGCATTTTGAATAATCTTTTTTTTATAGTAGGTAGGTGCTTGAAATAAAGCACAGAACTGAACTTTAAAAGTCATATTTATTTGTAGACTAAAATATCATAATGAAATAAACAGAATAAAATCTAACTTTTTTTAGCCCTTGGTTTTGGCGCCCGTGTACATTGCACATATGGTAGCAGACCCTGGTTACTGTAACTTCAATTTGCTAAATTGTAATAACTTAGCAATTACTTGAGTCTGTATTTGCAAAATTACAATAACTTACCAATTACTGTAATCTGTATTTGCTAATTTATGATAACTTACCAATTCCTGTAATCTCTTTTAAAAGTTAAAATATTATTATTATTTATTAACGTACACTTTTTCCTACTGTGCTAATTGGGACGGGTTATCTATAGGTTACCACCCTTTTCTAGCCAGGGTGGGACTACGAATTTTTTTAATGAGTTCATTACTAAATAAATCCCAAAGCCAACGCTTTAGCTCACATGGCTAAATTGGGTCCCTCCCTGGGGGGGGGGGGGGATATACATTTATTCTCTATCTTGAATATTAACCGAGATATTTGCGTTTTAGCAGATTTCCCTTAAGGGAAATCAGCTATTGAGGTTGTACTCATGACGGAATTTTCGACATTTTTCTTCAAATGTCCATCGATCCTACCTAGTAGATGACGAAAATGAGGTCCGTTCAAAACTGTATATATATATATCTATATATATATATATATATATATATATATATATATATATATATATATATATATATATATATATATTTGTCTGTTACCGCTCTAGTGGTTTAATCCTTACCAAACTTCATATTTAAGCGTTTTATGTAAAAAGAAAGATCAAGTTCGTTAATGGCTGAAATCGGACCAGTGGGAGGGGGGGTTTAGAGGGGAGGATTTTCGAAAATTCGAAATATCTCCGTTACTTTACGTCGGATCGAAAAATTATACAGAATCAATCTTATTACAAATTACATTTACTATAAATATTGTTATATACATTTATTCTCTATCTTGAATATTAACCGAGATATTTGCATTTTTCAGTTTTCACCAAACCGCCACTTCTACTCATGTTACGTAAACAATACTCTGATACATAATAAATCACATTATTCCAAGTTTAAATACCAAAAATCGTATTGAAGAGACCTTTATTATACGAGATACATGTAAATATGTCCTGGTGACCTCCCCACCCCACCTTAAAGTTTTGGACTACTAAAATTTGATTGATTGAGATAACAATTATTCTGACTCATTATTAATTACAGTACTAGATATAGTAAATAGTTCTCAATAAAATTAATGTGTTATATTCTGATATATTTCAGTAATTGTTTTTCTTTCCGGTGTGAGGCGGCCCGCTTGTTTACATTTCTAACCTAACGCTTCCTGTCGGCAGGTTATTGAAATTGGATGAAACATTTCTTATTTCCGTTTGCATTTATTCACGGTGTTGTGTTAGCAGTATGTATATTTATCTATTACTAAACTTCACGAGGGAAATCTGCTTAGTTTACGCAGCCCCTGCGTGACGGACTTTTTCAGTTTCCAGCCTACACCAAACCCCCACTTCTACTCATGTTACATAAACAATATTCTGTTATACAATAAACAACTATATTCGAAGCTTAAATAGCAAATATTGTTTTCAAGAGACCTTTAATATACGAGATTCATGCAAATATGTCCTGGTGACCCCTCCCCATACCCTAAGTTTTTGGACTACTGTAATTTGATGGATTGAGGTAAAAATTATTCTGATCCTATTTAAATTTCAGTATTTTATATATATATATATATATATATATATATATATATATATATATATATATATAATAGTATTGAATGAAATTAATAATTATATTCCTGATATATTTCAGTACTTGTTTTTCTTTCTGGTGAGAGGTTGGCGAACCTGTTTGTTTATATTTCAGACGCTTCCCATCGGGAGGTTATTAAATTTGACTGAAAGATTTCTTATTGCCTTTTGCATTTATTCACTTAATATTCACGGCGGTGTTGTGTCACTAGTATGTAGATTTATCTATTATAAAAACTCATGAGGGAAATCTGCTTAGTTATCAGCGTGACTGAAGTTTATTACGTGGTAACTGGAATATTAAGGATTTTTTTGTATTTTCTTGTTTTCAGCCATCAGTATATCTTCTCTTCTACTCGTCCAATTTTCACTTTGAGTAATTGTGTCACAAACATTTCATTTCCAGCTTACTTTTCAACGTTCTAGTTATAGAGGCTTCTTTCTACAGGAGAAATATAGAACAGATAGGGAGATCAACAGCGTGCCATATCCCAGCACGTGGAACATCTGCTAAGTTTAGGCAACTCCTGCGTGACCAACTTTTTATTTTTAGGCGCGAAAATAAAAATGAAAGCCCCAATCAAACTGTTTTGAAAAACAAATTAGTAGTTATTTCTACCCGGGAGAGGGTTCGGTCCCATTCGTTCAAAGCCGTATGCGTTCGGTCACACTGAAAAGGGCGATCCCTAGTCGCAAATAACACACTCAATGGCAGCTTCGCCAATATAACAACTGCAAATATACCACTATATCTATCTACGTAAATAAAAAATTGTAACGCTCATCTATACAATATATATATATATATATATATATATATATATATATATATATATCAAAATGTCACGATACTTTTCGTTTCATGTGGAATTCAAACGATATTACAATTTTAGCTGATTTCTCCAAAGGGAGATGAGCTATTGAGGTCGTACTCATGACGAGATGGCTGACCTGTTTGTTTACAATTTAGCCGCTTTCCGTTGTCGAGATTATTAACATGTATTTTAAATTGACTGAAAGATTTCTCATTATCGTTGTACAAAGGTCACTACAAAAGTTTTGCAGTACAGTTTTATTTATTTAATTTTCTCGAAATAATTTCAGCCACATTCAATGCACTTCTCCATTCGACGGAACCAGTCCTTAAACCAGCTCTGCCAAGTTTCATCCGGAGTGAGGCACATTCGTTGTCCCAAGACCTCAGAAGGTAATAATCAGTAGAAAAACGTTTTCCTTTCAGCTTCATTTTCGCATGCGGTCTGGACTGTAAGGATGGTGCTCAAGAGGTTTCATCATCCCAGTAGTGGCCAAATTCTCGGTGCAAGCTCTGGCACGGCGAGCTGGAGCGTTGTCATGGTCGAGGTGCCAGGTGTCCATTCTTGACTTTGGTCGCAGGGTTTTCAGGGATACTATGACTTTAGGCAGGCACTGCTCAGTGTACCACTTAGCTGCAACTGTCTGTGTCCAAAACAACACGCTCTACAATTCTACTCGATCTGAAAAATACAGCAACCGTTTTGTTCTTTACAGATCGAGATTTTTTTTCATTTATAGGTGTATCCTCATCGTCAATGACCCAAACTTTGTTTTGTGCCTTGGTCGGCACATCGTAATAGTATAGCCAAGTTTCGTCTCCTGTCACGATGCTATTCACATATTGGGATTGTCCCTTATCAAATTGTTTCAGCCTCTTTCGGTACCAAGTCACACGATGTGTCATTTGCTCTTTTATCAGACTATGGGGCACCCAAAGACAACAAAGTTTCTTTACCTTTAAATGGTCTCGCAGAATCGAATGAATTGCTGGCGCATGAAGGTGTAAAGTCTCCTCTATCTGCTGATATGTCACTCGCCGGTCTTCATTAAGCATTTTCCTCACAGCCGAAATGTTTTCCTTGTTACCGACGTCCGTGTCCTTCCTTCTCTCTCAGCGTCCTCCAGAGTAAAATTGTCCATTTCAAATTCTCTGTACCACCTGAATATAGTAGTACGATGTGGACAATCATTATTCAATGCGAGTTTCATTTCATCTAAGCATTGATCTGTGCTTAAACCACGCATAAAGTTATACCTTAAAATTGGCCGTACTTCACTACGTGACCACGATGCCATAGTACGCACTTTAATCTGTCACTGCTAATGAACAACTGAGCCAAGAGATGCGCTGCTGCCGGCTACTATAAGAGCCAACGCATTAATCGCAAGGCTAACGTGAGTCCTAACTCAAGTATTAAGTGAGTTAGAAAAACACGCACTGAGGAATATTTGCAGAATATAAAAATTTCAAGTAGATTGCTTATGTAATTTTTTTTTTATCCATCTGACTCATCGTGATTGTTTTGTATTTATACTTATTGATAATGCCCAACACGCAGGGGCTGCGTAAACTAAGCAGATTTCCCACGCGAAGGTTTACAATAGATAAATATACATACAGGTCCCGTGAATGTTAAGTGTATAAATACAAACTAATGTGAAATCTTTCAGTCAATTTAAAATACAAGTTAATAATCTCGAGAACGGAAAGCGGCTGAATTGTAAACAATCAGGCCAGCCAACCTCGTAGCACTGTATAGATAGATAGACCAGAAAGACAAACAATTAAAAAAATATATCTGAATATAACATATTAATTTTATTGAAAACTATTTACTATAGTTAGTGGAGTAATTTGAAATGAATCAGAATAATTTCTATCTCAATCACTCAGATTTTGTAATCCAAGAACAAAAGAAGGGGGGGGGGTCAACAGAACGTATTTGTTTGTATCTCGTAAAATAAAGCTTTGTTGAAAACAATATTTGGTATTTAACCTTGTAATGAAGTGGTTCATGATATATCAGCTTATTATTAATATGACACTAGTAGGAGTGGGGGTTTACTGAAATCGGAAAACTATAAAATCCTAATATCTCAGGTTAATACTCATTATACGGAAAATATGAATAGAACAATATATGTAGTAAATTGAATTTGCAATAAGAGTGATTCTATACAATTTGTCGATTCGACGTATAGTAATAGAGTTATTTTGAAATTCCTCCCCTCTAAACCCCCCTCCCCTGGTCCGATTTCAGCTGTTAACGAACTGATCTTTCTTTTTACATAAAACGACTTAATATGGAGTTTGGTAACAATTAAACAATAATTTCGACCGCTAGAGTGGTAACAGACACACACACACAGTTTTGAACGGACCTCATTCTCATCTCCTAGGTAGGATCGATGGACATTTGAAGAAAAATTTCGAAAATCTCGTCATGAGTACAACCTCAATAGCCGATTTCCCTTCAGGGAAATCTGCTAAAAACTGGGGTTATCACTCACTATCTTTAGTGCTGACCAGGGGGGTGCCATTCGGCAGGTGCGCAGATCAAAAATTTTTGCGACTTTGGCGCATGACGTCACTGGGCTGAACTCAGCTTTGTTTACATCGTGAGCATCGTTGTGTTTTTAGTTAATTGTTTTATTTTCCATTGTTATAAGTGATTTTTTTTTTCAAAATGAGTGAGTGTGCTATGGCAACATGTTCCAACAACTCTAGGAGAACAGGCAAGTCTGTATCTTATCACCGGTTCCCGAAAAACGAAGAAATTAAGAAACAGTGGATAGTTCTGTGTAGACGAGGAGATTTGAAATTTAATCCTACTTTTGCTCGGGTTTGTTCAGAACATTTCAGTGATAGTGATTACCAAAGGAATTTACAAGTAGAATTGTTAGGCTATGTTCCTAATAGATTGATATTAAAAGAAGAAGCTGTGCCTCATCTTAATTTACCAGTATCGTCCGTAAGTAAACAAACACCTACTAGCTCTACTTCTGACTCAAAATGTGAAACATCTAGAGACTGTAGGAGTAAAAAACGTGAAATAACTCAACGTGCCCTGCGTCACATTAATGAGATTTCTCCCAAAAAGCTGAAAAGTGATTTTTCATGTAATACAGAAGAAGTTGATTGTGATGGATGTATTCTCTTAAAGGAAAAAATTGCTGAATATGAATCCCAATTAAAGTCCTTGCTGATCCAAGTAAAAAATTTAGAAAGTAATAACTTTAATTTAAAAAAGAGAGTTACTAAATTGCTAACAGTTATTTACCAGATAAAAATCCAAAAAGAAGAAAAAATGCAGTGAAAAAAGAAATGGAAAGGATTTGTTATCCAATATTATCCAAAGCTCAAATTCAGAGCATACACTCAAAAAATATCAGCAGCAACTGTTTTGGACAAGACAGACTTCATGCGAATGGGAGCTTTTAAAATGGTAAGATTTAAAATGTAAGAAAAGAATAATTTTCTTGTAGTGTTTCCTATAGACACTATAGGAGTATATTTCCATGCTCCATCATTAATGATATAACATGTTTCCTTCGCAGTTATTTATTCTATGGGACAGTGCGGTTTCAATGCATACACTCAAAAAATATTAGCAGCAACTGTTTTGGACAAGACAGACTTCATGCGAATGGGAGCTTTTAAAAAGGTAAGATTTAAAATATTAGAAACAGAATAATTTTCTTGTATTGTTTGTAGAGCACTATAGGAGATTATTTCCCATGCTCCATCATTAATGATATTACATGTTTCCTTTGCAGTTATTTATTCTATGGGACAGTGCGGTTTCAATGCATATGCTCCAACATCTGTGCCATTTTCTTCACAAGGATGCTACTGGAACCAGGGATTCCCTGCGGCTCAAAATGTTAGCATATTTTTATTACAAGGAGGACTACATGCCAATGACAGCTTTTTTTTTAAAAAAAAGATAAGTTTTAAAGTCTGAGTAACAGAATTATCTTCTTGTAGTGTTTTCTATAGAGCACTATAGGAGTTTATTTCCCATGGTCTATCATTAATGATATAACATGTTTCCTCCACAGTTAGTTATTCTATGGGACTGTGCGGTTTCAATGCATATGCTCCAACATCAGTGCCATTCTCTTCACAAGGATGCTACTGGAACCAAGGATTCCAGTGACTAAATATAAGCATCTTTTTATTACAAGGAGGACTACATGCCAATGATAACCTTTAAAAATCTTGTACCTATATTGACTAGCTGATGTTTAAAATAATTTAGTCATTTTTATTCATTTTTAACTGGGTATCATTGTTTATTGCTTGGTTAATCTCAATTTTATTAACTTTTATTTGTTTGTATAATAGAAGTCATTACTGTTTTCATGTTTTGGAGATTTCATCTTATTATAGTAAAGTTTTACTTTTTGTTGTGCTAATTACCTAGAAAAATTACAAATTTTAAAAAATTTTAAGGAACTATTATGTATTTATTTTTAATGGAATCTAATTTGTACATGGTTTATTTGAAATAAAATATATTCAACTAAAGTAATTTGTATCATTTACAGACATATACCATTTTAACAATTTTTTATTCGCCAAATTAATCAGAAAACTACTTATATTGATCGTATTTCGGCTTGTCCGCCACGAATCTTGTTGCCCAGTGACGTAGAGGCTTGCTGCATTCTGATTGGCTACTCGCGAATGGCGCTACCTTATCTTATACGTACCTTGGTGCTGACGTTCTAACATTTTTTTCCTACTTCTTTGTAATTATGGGTTTGTTATTCAATAGTATTTTAGAAAATATGTTATGTTTATTGATTAAGACATTAATTTATATGTAATAAATATTAAAGAATTCAATGGGATGAAAATAAGTGGGATTAATAGAAATTAAAAAATAAATAATCAAGTTGTAATAATAGTTATAGGATTAAAAAGGGCGATTATAATCAATTAAATATTGTATATAATTGTCCCTTTTACTCCTTTTTTTTCTGTTAACTCTACTAGCCATTATCAGAAAAAAATATATTTATGATTTATCAATTGTGTTATTAGCCGTTGTTGATTGTCATTTGTGGTAGCCATTTTCATTCCGGTGAAGTGTTTGAATCTTCGCTTCACTGAGAGATCATAATTTTGATTCCCGTTTTCAATGACAATATCTATTTCAGTACATTGTGCTTTTGTCTGTTCATATTCTATTTTAAAATTGTTTATCGACGACGGATAGCCAGTTGGAAATGGAGCACTTTGAAGAATATTTGCCTTGGGTTGTGCGCGAATCGAATATTATGTAGCTTGTGCTCTATGTAAGTTAAGGCTGGGTTCATTCCCTCCTGGCTGAAATGCGGGGTTCATCTGCCAGTGATGTGATTTTAATTTTACGCCATTGCTCTCTCAGTGTATCGAACTGAAAAGAAACCTTGTAATGATCTACTCAACATTTTCTGCACTCCGAGATAAAGGTGCCAAAGGTGAAGCCAAATACCAACATGGGGTGACTTCTTTTAACATGATTTGACTGGTCTCAAGTGTTAGATTCTCTTTCAAAGAAATTTCTCTGACATTGCCAGAGGTTGTCCTAAGGCACTATTTCCTGGAGGAAGTGAAATGATTCCTGACTCCAGCAAAATGTATAGAGTAATCTATTTAGACCTTATAGTGTTTTGCTGCTTGGATGATTTGCATTGAATGAAAAGGATGCTGTTGTCATCTAATGTCTATAGAAATGGAGGCTGGGATTAATCAAATTTCTCTTTCATTGTGGAAATGCTACAAGTATGGCTAATGCCAGCAAGAATGACTACTGTTGATCTCTTTCACAGCAGGTATTATTATTTATTTATTTTTGATAATTAATTTGAGTGTTTTTCAAATTTTGGGGCAAGTCAAGTTTATATGTGTGTCCAATTTCCATAAAAGTAAAGTGTTAAAACTCATTTTATATTTGTAACGAATTTCAAAATTACCCAGACTTTTTATCCTCACCATCTCAGATGAATGCCAAATTTCATTGAATTATAGCCACGCAAATTGAAAATATGGCCTTGTAAGTTTTTGGTTTAACCAAAATTCTTTGGTGAAAATTTGAATCATTAGTTGCTATTTTTCTTATTGTGCTAATCCATTAGGAAAGGTGCTATTTTAAGTATATCTCAAGGGAAATGAAAATGCTTTTCACCGTGATTATGTTTACTGTTCTACCAATACTTTGTGGTGTAAATAGAATCTTGTGTATGCTTAATTCCGACCTACTTAGTACAACAACAAAAAAATTAACTACTAATTTTTAAAAACCCGGTCATGGTAAAAATTGATTAAAACTAAATTTGGAGCAAGTAATTTGTTTAACGAAAATAATGAAGTAGAAAAAAAAAATCAGTCCTTCTAATTTTGGAGTTTTCTTACCCAAATATTATCCTACAATTTGCGAATCACCAGTAATATACCCCAAAACTCTTTTTAACAAAACTGTGTTTTTTAGTGCAGCCAAGCCCAGTCGTACATAAATCAGCTTTTGAGTGCTTGATCTACTTCTACAACAGGTATGGTTTATGTATAAAAATATTTAGTTTAGTTATTTGTGCATTCTAGAACTCTGTTAATAGAAATTCATTTTGTAGCTCGACCCAGAACCAGCTACACAAAAATTGCCAGTTTAAGTCTAATTGGGGGTATACTCTGAATGTATATATTGAATCTGTTTTCTCCCACGGTACGGTTTTTGTACTTACATTTCAAGTTATTTAGATTCTGTAAATAAATTGTTAATTATTGAACTTCATTTCCAGTTTTACCCAGTTACACAAGGACCAGTTTCAAGTTGGATGCATACTCTATGAAGTTCCACCACCTCAATCCAGGCCGGGACTTCCACCTTCATGTTCAGAACATATCTGGCCTGGGAACAACCAGAAAATATTATCTGCAGAAATCTTCCCTGCTGAAATAGTAAATAAGTCAAAAATTTTCAACTTGCTTTATCTCACTTTTAAATTTATTTTTTCTTTAGAACTGTATCATAAATTATTTAATCCAGTGAGATTCGCCAATAGATAGGATCGACAAATGATTATTTGTGGTTTTTATATCTGAAAGTAAGAAATGCAAGTTAGTCGTGGGTGATTTCCAATGCAAAACAACACAGTCATTGTACCTGGCCATCTCAGATTTCAATGGAATTTGGTATACTGATACACCTCATATAGACTAAGAAAAATACCAAATTTCAACTTGATATCTCTGTTAGTTTCAAAGCTATGCCTTATTAAAGTTTTCAAAAAATGATCAAAATTACCTGTTATTGAAGCTTAATAGAACCTCTCAGAAACAAGGTAGAAAAATGGGAGACATTTATAACACTACTGGAGCCTAAATAGATTTTTTTTTTTTAACAAATTCAAAATCAAAATTTAAATTCTTTACTTTAAAACTCAATCACTTCACACACTTTCAAAATAGTGAAAAACTTCTCAAATAGTCCTTGTATAGTGGTTAATTGATGGTATAAATTTCACGATGTAATCATAATGGGTACTCAAAAAAAAAATGCATTTGAAAACACGCTTACACTAAAATTTCCACAATAACGCCTCATTGGCATCGTAAGGGCTAAGATAGGGTTGTTAACAAAGATTATGTGAAATTTATACGGGAGACTAAGAACCGTACTGGATTATCTTTGCTTAGCACATGTGTTACATGAAGTCAAAGGATATCTTGTCTTCTTGGGAAAAGCTATGTGATAGACCAGCTGAGTTTGAAAATGAAACCTTTACTTCATCTTTTTGAAGCACATAGGCCAGTCACCAGTTGTAGTCAGAGAAGATAGTTTACCTCTCTTACCGAAACGTGAATTCTATGATGTAAACCAAATCATCCCGTCGCACACGCCTGGAAGGTTTAGTAATAATTCCCAGCAACAAATTCATTATTTTTATTTATTGTTTGAATAACTTGTATCACATTTAATCTATTATTGACATTTTTATTGGGATTTACTATACTTTGACTACTCGAAATATTTGTTTTATACATGTATCTAAAAGAATTGTTTATAGTACATTTAGATGGATACCTGTACTGTTAGTACTATCTTATAGGTATTGAAAGAAACATACACTTAACCAAAAACAGAAGTATTGATTGAACATTTATATTAGCTATAAAGCAATTGCTGAAGGGATATTCTTATAGCTCGTTAGTCATTTCTGCCACAAACAATACACACTTTTCTGCTACATTCCAACACACTGGTTGATTATACTGCAGCAGGACACTTCGAACATGTCTTCAGTTTTTCCAATCTATCATTTGGTATGATTGCCAGTGAGCTGGAGCTCTACAAACCTGGGGCAGGTTTGGAATCTGAAGCCTATCTCTGAGGTGAGGTGTTATTACATCAGTTGCAAGTTGATCAATGAAATCAAATTGTATGTTGAAAGGATTATTCATGAAAGTGGAATAAACTATAAAGGTGTTCACACAGCTTATATCAATCATTTGGAAAAATACTGCTAATGGCCATCGCCTTGTTTTCTTTCTCAAAGAGCAGACTGCACATTTCACATCTAATATGTCAACCCCTACTTTCGTTTTATTGTAGTATGCTACAATTTCTGGTTTTCAATACTATGGTGCAATTCAAATAATTAATATCACTATGTGGTTTTTCTTAGGGACAAACAAAATAAGTGTAGTTGTCTACTTCTCTTTCCTTGGGAGGTAGGAACTCAGGTAGGATTGCATTTTTGTTCTTCCTGAGTATTCCGATGTAAGTAAGGAACCTGTCCTCCAGTTCATCTACCAATTCCACTGAACTAAAGCACTGATCACCTGTAACATTTAAGTTGGATAGTAAAATCGGTTGACAAAGACGTACTACTGACTGAGTTGGCTTAGATAATTGCCTCTCTTCTGCAAAGAGTCCTACTCATTCTGTATCTTTTCCTTGGTAAATGTAAGTATTCACCTCCACCTTAATTATTATAAATAATTAATAGGGCTATTTGGGGCTAGACTCAGGACTATCAGTCAGATAGCCTGAAGATCGGAAATTTAACCTCATTCCTAGGAGGGATTTATATTTTTCAATATAAGTGCTAATATAAATCAATAGGGCTATATGTTTTCATCGTTAGGAAGTTTAACCTCGTTCCCAGGAGAGCATCTAATTGGGCAGGGGAATTGAAGAAGTTTCTCTATGCGGAATCTATAAGAAAAATTTCCCCTGCCATTACAACTAC
The DNA here is from genome assembly GCA_019009955.1 of Riptortus pedestris. Classification (NCBI taxonomy): domain Eukaryota; kingdom Metazoa; phylum Arthropoda; class Insecta; order Hemiptera; family Alydidae; genus Riptortus; species Riptortus pedestris. The sequence goes on along the minus strand of CM032230.1, from coordinate 11,514,669 downwards.
CTAAAATTTTAGATACCCCATTGGGCTTGGCAGCCCGTTTGGGATCCTCCTTGGATTTAATTTTTTTCTTTTTAAACCCTTTGTAACTATGCTGGACAGGAGGAGCTGGTAAATAAATCACCTGTGGTGGTGCCATAAAATTTAATTTTTCTGGGCTATTAAACTTTGTGTTCCACCTAACCTGGGTTTTTTTAGATGGAGATGTTGGAGCCTTTGGCTGCTCCCTATGATAGCCTGGTCTATCTCTGCCCCTATCCTGGTTTCTGTCAGGAAAATTATTCTTATAATTATTATTATTACTATGCTGACTATATTTATTATAGTTCCTGTTCCAGGCACCATTTGAGTCGCGATATGGTCTGTGCGACTCTTCCCTCCCCCTTTAGACTTGTAAAGGTGGGACATATCGTGAGCAGGAAGACTGAGCTAATCACTTATTAATATTTAAAACTATATTTACAGTTTCTAAATAATATTCATTGATTACTAAATAGTTCCAATTACAATTATGATAAAAATAATACAACAGAGGGTATATACACTAATAGAATATACGGGGTTAAACAGTTACGCACACCCACAAAAGCTAAAGGCTATATGGCAAATAGTAAGGGTAGCCCTTACCTGTTATGTACATCGTGCGAGGGCTTAAGGCAGCTTCCCACAACCGTACTCCGCTCACTCTGCCTCCCTACACTTCTCCCTCTCCCGGCCCGGCTTCTAAGTCCACTCTTAGCCGAGAGAAGGCAGGCCTGTTTATTCGCATATAGGGCTGCCTCTATTTGCCATATAACTTTTATCTAACCCCCCTTTACAGACTTATTAAGGGAGGGTTAATGCAGAACTATTTTCCACAAAGTTATTATTATTTGACGTATATTGTCTAGCATTCAATTCTAGCTTCTCCACTTTTTCTATTAATAAATTTAATTCCCTGAATGTGGAAGGAATGGTATTAAATGTAAAAAATGATCGTGTTTGATCATTAGCATTTTCTAATATTATTTCACTTTCATTTTCAAAATTTCAGAATATTTGATTACATGATCCGCATATTCCTGGAACGGTTCCCCAGCCTTTTGTTGCCTATATATGTAATCAATTTTGTACTGTAATCTAGTACGAGACGTAGTGTTTGCCAAAAGTGTGTTCCTCACTTTTTCAAACGTTAAATTGGGAGAAGTTAATAAATGTTTCAAAACTGCCTGAGGCTGGGAAAATGTCAAGTCTTTCAAAAATTTTATCCTACCAGGTGGGCTTTAATTTATTAATTTCGTACAGTGCCTCCAAAAATTCTAAGATCGAATGAGGGTCGCTAGTCCTCAAAGTGGGTATATTATTTAATAGGGAGTCAAAATATGGGGGTAATTTTTTAACAGTCTCTGAAATTCTGAATGTATCCTGTAAAAAGGTATAACCCCTAGCTGGAGTTGATGCTTTCTCTTCAAATCGTGTTGGCTGTCTAGATATACTAGGCAGGGCATTATCATGGGGAACATTTGTTGGTGCCTCAAACATTTTGGAAAAGGTCCCTGCACACTCCAGCATGCCCCCTAAGCACTCCGTAAGCTTGGCAAAATAAGAATGCAATTCTGATTTGAACTCCAAAAGCTTTTTATCAAGTTGCAATTCCACTAATTGTTCTATTCCTTCAGCACTGATACTAGAGTCGTTGATTGGGCAGTGTTGATCCTGTGCAGTCATATTTTGTTGTTCGGCATCCATGATGAAAAAGAAAAGGAGACGGTGGACACAACAGGACAACAAAAATTAAAATTATTTCAACCTTCCTAAACCCCAATTACTCTAAATTGGGTAAAAAATTAATTTAAAAAAAATTTAATATAAAATATAAATTTAGCGATGTATACGCTAATCGGCAGATGCTAGATAAATTACATAGCGTATAATAAAAAAAATTATGCTGATAGAAAAAGGCTCAGCTACAGTTGGTAGTGAGACCAAAAAATATTGTGGCTTCTCAAAAAATGTTGAGAACCACGCTCTGCTACCACTTATTGCGTTAATTATACTTAGACTATATTACAATTGAAACATTTAGCTGTTTAATGGAAGTGCTGACTTAACCGTGAGAGGTAGTACAGGCAGTAGACTGGTCAGGCAGGCCAGATCTGGTAAAAGGATTAGCAAGGTGTCACCAACAAGGGTCTCCCCTCCAGAGAATTTCGAATATGACTGATCTTAATCCGTGGTGAGGGGGTTCTTATATAGGGCTAAACTTGTGGTGAACTTTGAACTGCCGATCGAAATAAGTTCAAAAAGTGCATTTAACGGGAATCAATTATCGAAATTCATCCGTATTATTACTTAGTGTACCGACGTTAAGAGCTGCGAATGTTATTATCAAAATCCATCGGCGTTACCTATGAAAATGCTATTGCACATGGTGACTTCACTACAAATTGGATGTAATTCTTATTTAAATGTAAAAACAATACATTTAAGCAATCATACATATTAATCTTAATGTGCTCTGTGCTGGGAATACTATATATGGCCATTTATAATGGGCTTATGTAATGCAATGTCAATTTCATTACAAGAAGATCAATTCGATCAAAACGACTATCTAATTTCGCTGTCTTACTAGATCTACCCTCTTGAGAGACAACTCTAAAATAGAGCGTGCCAACCTCCTTCTAAATGCCAAGTGATCGATATTACCTCCATTCAATCAATGTAGATGTCATGCATTCTGCTCGCAGACATCAATAAAATGTGCTAGTAGGTGGAAATACCATTTTTTCCCTTTTATTCCACTCCGATAAAGAGATATGTTTTGGTCAGCACGGTCTACACCTCCCATGTGCTAGTTGTTGTGAATGGCTTTTGGCTGAGGAACCTGTATTTTCTTTTCTCTTGAAAATCTGTTTACTGATTTCAGCGGATAAACTGTGTCAAAATTAGTTGCCAATGAGACAATATTGTTGTCATTACAACGGATGAAACTAACTCCTGAATGCATATCTTTTGAAAATTAGTATACACCTCTTCCTTTCTTTTTCATTTTGTCCACACTGCTTAGTGTACAGCTCTTATCAATACGGTTGGCTCTGATCGTTCCTGTGGCTTCAATACCTTTTTTCTTAAGATCGCTCAGCAAATCAATGCTTGTAAATAAATTATCAAAGAATAATCTATATGGAATCATTTGAGGTAGCTGATGAAGATAGGACATAACAACACCATATCCCATTCCCCCTGTATTTGCGCCCTGATATGGCTCCAACCAGGATAAGTAGCCTGATGATATTGCTCTACACCAGAATTTCATCCCGAAACGAATGGGCTTTCCTTTTAAGAATTGTTTTGCCCCATGGCACCCAAAATAGGGGACCATTGATTCATCAATTGAATGGTTTTGGACATGTGGTAGAAAGTTCAAAAATTGTTGGTTTAGTGTTTCAGGAAACGGTCGAATTTTGGTAAATCTATCAGTCGTATCAAGTTCATCATTGTTGCACACATGAAGATTTGACATAATAAATTGAAATCGATCACGAGACATGGCCCCAGCAGTGAGTTTATTATGAGAGTCGGAGTTCTTTTGACAATACATGTTCTTTCGTGGGACTTTGATATACCCACTAAGGAGGAGAATACCGATAAATACCAGCATTTCATCTTCACTACAATTGCCTAAAAAATTACGTTTAGCAGCATACTGATTTGTGTACTTCACCAGTAACTTTAAAACATCATTGTCGATGAAATAACGAAAATAATCATTTTCTTGATCACAGGACAACATTTCAGGGCCACTCAGTTAAGTCCAACTTATTTTTTAAACAATTTTTATAATTTCGTCAACCTGGTTAGTTTTAAACAAAAATAATGCAGATAATAATTGAAAAATATTTAGTGAAATCAATTTGATTTTGATCTACTGGCTAGTTCAGTCTTACTAATTGACAGTGTACACTTATTTTTACCTATTTTTTTTTTCTAAGTAAATTCTGAAACATTTAACGATCTTAGGATCTCAACTGGCGTATTATCCGAGTCACAGTAAGTCAGTCGATTCCATCAGCTTACATGATGTGCTAGCTACTGCCGGATTCTGGTCAGCACTGTTGACTTGTGCTCCAATATTGGAATCTCAATGCCCTTCAGTATTTACATAGTTGTAGTCTTTCAGGTACATCATTTGTTTGAAGTGTGACCATGAGTTTGTTTTCGTTACCTTCAGATCCAGATTTCGGATGCGAAATATTGCGCAACTCCTTAGCAAAGTTGGCGTGCTTGTAGATGGCCTGAAGTTTTAGTTCTTAATCTTCGATGTAGGCACTAGCTGCTAAGTGCACCCTGATACAAAAATATGCAAATTTATTAGTAATATTTAAAAAAAACAAAAAAAAACAAGTAACTTATAATAAAATATATGCTGTCATTTTTTTTACACCGATAGGTTAAAAGAAGTATTAGTTTATGAGGTATGCTAACTGTGAAATACTTTATATATATATATATATATATATATATATATATATATATATATATATATATATATATTTCTTATGTATGAAGAATATTTTTTAGGTGTTCTAAATGTTCTAGGCCATTTGATAATGCAATAATGTCGTCCATGTATACTAAGACGTTTGGAGAGTTCGCTAAGAGTAAATTCATCATTCTTTGCAATGTGGGGGGGAGCATTCTTAAGGCCAAATGGCATACGCAATAATTCGTAGTGGCTATTTTCTGTGCTAAACTCGGTTTTTGGTATAGAGTCAGGATCCATTTCTATTTGGTGGAATCTGGATGTTAAATAAATACTGCTAAAATAAGTAGCACGTCCTATTTTATTAAAGAGGTCGTCTATGTTAGGGAGGGGAAATTTGTCGTTGTTTTCTATAGTTGATTGCAATACATACTTTTCTTTTGCCCAAAGCATCTAGTTTGTTCGGTACTACCCAAATGGGTGAGTTGTAGGAAGAGGTTATACACTTACTTTAAAAGTTTATCTATTTCCGTTTTGATATCGTTTTTAAAGTTTTCGGGATATCGATAGTTTCTTGAGATTCGGGAATAAGATCACAGTCTTCTTGTCTCCTCGGGATTTGAAAAGGAAAGGGGTATTTCTTTTTTATTTTTACATATCGTGCCAAGTAAAGTGAGCTTGTTATAAACTGTTTACATATAAGCAACTAAATGACATGGTATTATTGGATACGTAGCTAACATACTGAATAAATCAAGAGTTATAGAAAAATATGTAAATAATTGTATACACTTTGAATAGATTCACCTTTCTTTCCTAAATATTTGTTATACTATTAACATTTGTCATAATTGTGCTCGACAAACAGATTGTTTATCATGAAGATCAAAATCATATTCAGAACAAACTATTATATCCTTCTCCATAAAAATAAAAAAAGGATCCTAATATTGAATAAAATTAAATTTCTATATTAACATAATATAAGAGCTAAAATAAAATATAAAAAAAAGTCAAACCTAATTCTAATTAAACAAAAGTCAGGAAATAAATATTTTTGATTGAATAAATACGTTTGGTGGCATCAAACCGAGCAAATAGAAAACAGACTAAAAGTTATTAACTGAAAGAGTGATTTTCAATGGTCAAAAAAGTATTGTCACAGTTAACTTTAACTTTTTTATATTTAATTAATGCACTTTTTTATATTTAATTACTACATTTTAATATGTTGTCGCCATATCATTCTCATCAATTATGCTCTGAAGTCTTTGAGGCATTGAGGTTACAAGCCTTATAAGCTATGTATAGCTTACATAGATTATTTTATTTTATTAAGAATATTACAATCTGCAAATCAGATGCATTTTGTAATGTGATATGTACAATTCAATCGTCCTCCATCACTCTCGACAGAAGCTACAGCCCTTCACCACAATGAGAGGTGCAGCCTCTCCCTGCCTTATCAGCTCCCCAAGAGGTTTTGGCAAGTACTTTCAAGATTCTAAGTCGCTTGTTGCATTCTTCTTGTAGATTCTTAATATGTTTTATTCATGATAGTTTTGTATCAAGGACTAAACCTAGAAATTCAACATCATCACTGAATGATAATAAGTTCCATACATGAATAGGTCTGGATGAGAGCTAGGGCTCCTTTTCCTTGAGAATAGTATTCATTTAGTCTTCTCAGTTGAGAAGCGAAGCTTGTTATTCTCTGCCCACGATTGGAGTCTGTTCAGAACATTCTGCAGTACTCGTCTCATCAACTCTTGATTGTTGAATTTTATAAGGATGGAAAGATCATCTACGAAGAGGAATGCTTTAACCGACCTTGGGATTACATCTACAATGGAATTAATTCCAATAGCAAATAAGCTACAGCTCAAAACACTTCCCTGGGGAATGCCGTTTGCTATTTCCATGCAACTAGAAACTGAATCTCCAACTCTTACTCTAATAAACCTTTTTGACAGAAAGCTCTTAATGAAACCAGTCAAGTTTCCTCTAAAGCCCCATTCATATAGAGTCCTTATGATGGCGTTCCGGTTGATGGTGTCATATGCTTTTTTTATGTCGAAAAATATTCCCACTGCTTCCTTCTGCTCAATAAATGAATTTAATATTTCTGATTCTATTTTAATCAATTGGTCTGTTGTTGATCTATATTTACGAAACCCACATTGAATGTTTGATAGAAGATTGCATTTTTCAATTAACCACATCAGTCGCTTGTTAACCATTTTTTCTAATAATTTTGAGAGGCAACTAGTGAGTGATATTGGCCTGTAACTTTCAACGCAGTGCTTATTTATAGATAATAAATTTGGTTTTAGCAGTGGAATGATAATGGACTCTCCACCTTCGAGGGTATATTGAAGTTTCTCAAATTTTGTTAAAAATGTGTAGTAGAATATCTTTTATTCTTGGTGGGAGATTTTTTATCATTAAGTTATGAATTTCATCCGGTCCTGGTGTGGATGAATTTAATTTGTCAATTGCGCTCTGTAGTTCATTTATTGAGAAAGGACAGTTATAGTCATAGGGTATATAATTTTTTGAAGGTTCTGCCAAATCTAAATCGTGGCTAGGTATTATTTCTTCATTAAAATCCTGCACGGGAGATGATATTGCTGCAAAATGGTTAAGGAACGATTCAGAGAGGCTTTGTGGGTCAGTTATTATTTCGACACTTTGAACGGGGTAACAATGTCCCAAATGTAAAAATGCTATTGAATTCAAGCCTAATATTATGTTGGAACAATGTTACCCCATTAATGTCATGATAAGGCAACATCTGTACAATAACTTTAGGAAATAAATAAATAAAACAAAACATTACTGTACAAGTGTACAGTATTAAACATGTAATTTTGAACATTGTTAAATATTTTTATGGAACATTTTTCCTCTATGAAAAATTAACCATAAATGCCATGTAAAAATAAATGATAAATTAAGTAAGTACAAATTGATTAGGTATAAAACACATCTAGTTCAGGAACAACGAACTGATTCCGTTTCGACGCCATTTTTGATGGTTCGATTTTATAGCACACATCTTCCCAGTCGTAAGAAAAAATGTATTTCTTTTCTGGCCAACGCCAGAACTTAAGCTTTTTCTCCATACACTTGACTGTAGGCCCACTGCTAGAGAGACTTATAATCCTCCCAGGGTACATCTGTCCATTGTAATTTACAACTATAAAGTTGTCAACAGCACACTTGGAAGGGTCGACAGAGCCTGCAGGATTGAGATGGCAGTCCGTAGGATCTTGAATGACTTCTTCAAGGCCTGAAAAGGTTTCACTAAGTCCATCTGACTCAAGAAAAACTTCCACATCTTCGTCCTCTGATGAGCTAGAGCAGGCCTTTGACTTTATTCCTTTTTTCTTGTTTTGAGTAAGACTATTTTGAATTTGAGATGATTTTTTAGGAGCTTGTACACCACTTGATGATGGTTGTTGGTCCAAGTCGCTTGCAGTTATGCTTTTTCCAGCAGGGACCTGTATCTTTTTCTTCTTTCTTTTTGGCACACCAGTTTGTAAATGATCAGCACGTTTCTTTTCAAGCTGTTCTAAAAATGAATCTCCGATAGCATCATGATCCACATTTTGTTTTTCGGGCAGTCTTATCGAGTAGCTTTTGTTTGTTCAATGGGTTTATACCACATTTTTCAAACCCAGCAATTAAATTACTTCCCTTATTTTCATCTAGTCTGTGCATAAGCTCTTTCAGCAGTGTGGGGAAAACATCTTTAGGAATTGTTGCATATTTGCTCCCCTCAGCAGATTCCTTCCATTTTCTTAGAATTTCACGCCATGATCTTTTAGTTGGCCCAAAAAATGCCACATCTAATGGCTGTGTTAGATGTGTGCTGTTCGGAGGGAGACAAACAAACTTAACATCGTGAGTTGCACACAGATCTAAAACATTCTTATTTATGTGAGAAGATAGATTGTCTCCTAACAGGACAATTGGCCCAGTAAGTTTTCTACATGATTGAGGAAGTGGGCTTCAAATCATATCGAATCAAACCAGCCGTTCTTTGACCGGTTGTAGCGAGTGCCAACAGGACCGTTTTCGGTCCAAGTGGACCATATATTCTCGGCCTTGTACACTACATAGGGGGGTATAACATCCCCACTGGCACTTCCACAAAACATTAGAGAAGTTGAGGCCTTGCTAGAGTTGCATATTTTTTCAACATATTTTGTGCCCCTTTTAAAGATTACTTTTCGGTTTCCAGGGCCGTCTGACAGATTCGTTTCGTCATAATTCCAAATATGTGTTGATGGAATGTTCTGTAAAACTTCCTTTAAATTATCCATGTATTCTTCGATAATATCTGCATTTACTTCTGCTCTCACCTTTTTTATGTTTTTGCTCATTCGAGATGACAATCGTTGATGTCTTTTTACAAAAAAGATTTTACCCACTCATAACCTGGTAAGTTTTGATTGAACTGGGGCATAACTATGCCTTTTTTTATCTAGGTAGCCTTTCACAGCAAATTGAAAATCTATTTCGACTAGAGGGAAGCCATAGTCACAAAGTTTTATTAAATGGTCTTCAAATGACTGTTCTTCCTTGTCTGTGAATACTCCTGGGCGTCCAGTTTTATTGGGGTGTGAACCCTTCAGCTTATTTTTTATAGTAGACCTAGGAATACCGTATGCTTCTGAGGCTTCATGCTGAGTCATCTCTTTGGATTTGATCTTGTTAAGGCATTCTTGGAGTTTTTCAGGTGTGTAATTGGCGTAGGCCCTGGCCCCGAGTCGTCTTTTAGCATTTCTCACCATTGTAATCTGAAAACAACGGGGTATAAGTCTTCTTTGTAATTTACTACTCAACATCAACAGCCAGTAGAAGGGTTTACCGTTTTGCAGACCAAAAACATTTTTTTCTGTGAAAAACATAAAAATATATCGCTAGTGAACTTGCAAAACCTTGTAAGTGCTTCTGACAAAAATTTTCAGGAGGGCAAAAAAACGGCGGGAGTAAAATCTCGAAAGTCATAAATTGAATTATATACAAAACCTCGTAAGTTAATTTGGAATGAATCGATAAAAATTTGTCTTTCGAAGTAGATGGTGAAGTAATGTTGAAAATCAGGCCTACCTTGCTTACTGTTGTCACCTTTATGCTCCTTGTTTTTCATTTTTGGAGATGGGCAGCATCATCTTCATTGCTTGAGGAGTCAGAAGAAGGGGAGTAGAAAGATGATAGGTACACATCTGAAAGCAGCTCCTCTGGGTCATCAAAGTTTGAATCCAATAAATTTAGAACCGGAAAGGTAAACCTTGAAAATGCAGTAAATCTAATAGAAGACGTAAATATGCATACAACCCATTGCTTACAAACTTATGGTGTTATTGTATTATTATTCCTATCAAAATTAGGCTAATTATAAAATATCATGGTTTGCTAACCTAAAGAGCTAACGATTCATTCCATATTACAAAGACCTAACCAAAAAATGTTGAAAATACGATATAATTTACTTTGAAGTAGTGTTTTAATTACTATAACATGTGTGCCTTAGACACTTAAACAAAACAAGGTTAACCTTAGCTACACAACGTACAATTTACCTGATTCTTTTGTTTGTATGTTGGAAGTGTGAAACTAGCTAAAAATAACCATTACTAAATAATTTAGTAATGGATATAATGGTTATCTAGGTGAAAATGTAGTTTAGTCCCCCCCTTGGTGGCGCACTTTTCAAAATGATGACCACGGCCATTTTGTTTTTCTAACTTTATCTTTTTTAACACTTTAGACTTTAGTGACCGCATTAAAAAATTTCCAAAATACACCATCTCTGGTTTTAATCGAGGGTGGGGATTTTAATTTTAATTTTTTTTTTTAACTCACCTAATTTGTTTGATCCTTAGATGGTGACGAAACAAGATGGCATACGGGGGGACTAAACTACACTTTAGCCGGTTATTTACACTCTCATTTATGTTTCTAAGCTTGGATAAGGTTAGGGTTTGAAGCAACACAAAATAAAATTTATTTACACTACTTAAAAGTACCTGATTATTTTATTGGTATGTTTGTAGTATGAAAATAACTAAAATAAGTATTTTGTACATTTACCTTCACTGTCATTCATGTTTCAGAAGTTAATCTCAAATCTATAACTGAACAACAAACACTTGCTTAACAAACAACTCCAGTAAGCATTTGGCCCAAGCCACAACTCGGAACAGCTCTTTTGTGGGTTAGGTCAATTATGTTGGTTAGGCCACTATATATTTTTCAAAGACCGCCAAAACTTAGTTAAAAAACAAACTGCTGCTGCTATCTAGTGACTACCACTAATATTTCATAGAACACATTATTCAGCAACAGATGCTATGGTAACTCAAATAAGCAAAATTTGAGGGTTGGGCCACTACAATGCTGAGCTCCTCAATTTATTTAATTAATTCCTGAGGCTTGGCGCTCGCGAACATAAAGCTCTATCAACAGTAATATATGAGTATCTGACAAAGCCTAGGCTTGAAGTTCGCGAATTTAAATTTCTATCACGATCCTTATCGCATTTCATACTTGCCGCCTCTTGCGTCCCTTTAGGTAAACACGCCTTATCCCCCCCTATTCTAATAATAATAATTAAAATAACTAAACATACTACCCTTTGCAGAAGGAAATCACAGGAGTGAACGGCAGAAGAAACAATTGCCTTCCAAACTTTCTGTTGTTCACGGCTGGCTGGCCTCGTTGCCATGACAAGGCTCACCACGTTACCATGGCAACGAATGCTGCTGCTACAGCACTCCCCCCTAGTGACGAAGTCACTGATTGAAGAATGACACCCCCAAAATTGTACTTCAGTCATCTTGGCTTCAAATATGCCCAAGAAAGCTCTATAAAGTGCGGTTATATCTGGAATAATGATTTTTGGTTTATATCTCGGCGCTAGGTTGCTCAACACTCGTTTTTGCCCACTTTCTTTATTAATTCAGCTTCTGTCAATCCTTGGAATAGAGATTCTTTTGTGTGCGCATCTCTCTAGGGTGAGGGACCAACTATCGACAGTATAAGGGAAATTTTCAACATTTTTTTCAGCACAGCGTTTGTTATTTAACATATTTTTAGTTTTAAAAAATTTATGGTCTGTCCTGCACTATTATTGATTTTAAAGTCAAAAATCGAAGACAAGTTTTTGCTCCAATTATTGACATGAAAAATTCAGGGACTGGGAAATGAACCATTTATTGACACCTTATAAAATCATATATTAAATTTATTTTATCCACAAAAGAAACATATTATTAAATACAAAGCTAAGAAATTATTTATATTTTAACCTTATATTATAATTTTAAAAATATACTATAATTCAAGCATTGTCAAGGGATATGGAAACAATGCTCTATGGCTTTTCTTATTTCTGTAAACAATTGGTTTTGGTAATTTATTTATGTTATAGTCCTTAATTACTATTTCATCGTCAAAAATTTGAAAAAATGTTTTTAATTTGGTTGCAAGTCCTTAAAGGGTTGACCGTCATCTAAAGTTTTCAAAACCTGACAAGCTTGCATGATGGCCTTCTTCTTTTTATGAATTATTCGTGCAGTGATGAAGTCACCTTTACTTATTTTACTATCTTCGTTTGTGTCTGTTACTATTGACCCTTCATCCATGTATTTTTTGTATTCATCTTGGAGCAGCTTATGTTTATATTCATCATCAGTATAGTTCTGTCTGGACTCTTCTTCATTGCTCTTCGGTCCGTCTTCTTTCTCTTCAGCCGTAGAAAATATTTGCGATGGAAATGTTTCACCTACAGCTTCTTGTATAAGAGAAATAATTTCGTGCTGTTTGTCTTCTGGTGTAATGTTAAGTGGACCATCGGTACGTATAATCTGATCAACAAGAAGTGTATCAATTTGATGAATTAATTCATTGTCCGTTTTGTTGCTCTTCTACATCATCACTTGAACATACAATAATCAAATTTTGACTTCCTTCTTGCAAAACCAGACTATTTGTTAAGTGGTTATGATTTGGATCAACATGTATCACATCGTGTCTTTCTACGATATCATCACCAATTGTTAAACTTGAATCCTTCTATCATTAATGTCATATTGTGTTGGAGCATCTTTAATCTGATTGTTCTCGTCGGAATGATCATTGGGTTCCCAGATGTCTTCTTCTTCACTGGAACTTTCTGGTAATTTCTTGTTTCTAGATTTCTTTCTTTTCTCAACTCAAATATTTTGACTAAAAAATTTTTTGATGAAATGATGAATATAATCATTATACGATGATTTTAACAACTAAATCCAGGAAAATACGTTCAGAAGGAATGTTTATTAATAACTCCAGTGTTTTAACAAAAATATTTTACTTGTGGTTATTAAAAGTCCAAAAAAAAAAAAAAGGAAAATATAAACAAAGAAATAAGTTAGACATTATATTTACAAATTTAGTACTGAATAATTTCTTTTGCACAATGTACGCATACTTTCCTGGTACACTCAAGGCATATAGCATTATTGCACATAAATGCAGTTTCCTTCTCTTCTCGGATGGGCAGGTAAACAGGTTTTTCTTTTGTCCATACGGTCGCTGGCACACTCTCTTCTTTCTACATCTTGCTGAAGGTTAGCTCCTAATGTATTTTTTATAAGCTGCCGCAAATCTCGCTGAAGACTTGGTATAGTCAACCTTTTTTGAAGATGGCGAACCGTAAGTTCATACCCCAGTTGCTTACTGAAACCAAATCGAGTCATCATCGGAGTATGAACAAAATGAATGCATTTACAGTATCTACGTTTAGCAATCTGTAGAAAATGGAAAGATGCTAGCGCAAATAGCACATTTTATGTCGATGATACCAACTCCACAAAATAAAAAAATAAAACAAAACATTTTACAAGTTTACGGTATTAAACATGTAATTTTGAACATTGTTAAGTATTTTTATGGAACATTTTTCCTCTATGAAAAATTAACATAATTGCCATGTAAACATAAATGATAAATTAAGTAAGTACAAATTGATTAGGTATAAAACACATCTAGTTCAGGAACAACGAACTGATTCCGTTTCGACGCCATTTTTGGTGGTTCGGTAGTATTTTTTCCAAGATATGGCATAGCATCAACTAAATATTTGGTTTTTACGTCATATAGCAGCACTAGTTTGATGCCGTATTTTGTAGGTTTGGATGGGATGTTTATCTTGAAGGGGCACCTTCCGTCCTATTTACTGCTCATCAAAGGTTAGGTGTGAGCCAGCAACCTTTCTGCATGATAAAACAAAGGACTCCCAAATTTCACTAATATGTGTGAACTTGTCAGCAGTTTTTCGCTCGTGAACCTGTCACAGCTCATTACAGATATACAGGGTGCGGCAGAAAGGACAGACGGTTTTTAAAAAGTCATAAAACAGTTAATTTTTACTCAAAAACAAATTTATTGATGCAATAAGGTTCACAAGAAAATAGCATTTGAGACAGTCAAGTGTGGAAAATAACCTCAGGCATGTGGTGGCCGAAATCGATGCAGTGCTGGTGGCGTTCTCGGAAGTTCGCATAGACACTCTCAACTTGGGCGACTTCCACGCGAATTGCATCCTTCAGTTCGTCCAGAGTTCGGGGCTTGTGTCCGTATACTATAGCCTTGAGATGTCCCCACAAGAAAAAATTGCATATGGATAAATCTGGGGACTGAGGAGCGCCAATGAACATTGGCAAATATGGAAATGAGGCGACCAGGGAAGAGAGGGCGTATAACGTTCATTGTTGCTCTGGCTGTGTGGGCAGTCGCCCCATCCTGCTGGAATCACACACATCGGGTTGGAACACGACGCCGTCGTAATTCAGGCAAAAAGAAGTGAGTGATCATTTTGATGTAGCGCTCCGAGTTCACGGTAACAGCATGACCATTGCCGTTTTCAAAGAAGTAAGGGCCAATGGTGCAAGTTTGCAATAACACCGCACCAAACCGTCACTTTGGGCTGTGCAACGGTCTTTCGTGGAACTGTTGCGGATTTTCACTAGCCCAATAACGGCAGTTCTGCTGGTTAACCATGCCATTTAGGTGAAAGAGGGCTTTGTCACTCATGAACAAAATGAGGTTATCATTTTGATCAATCAGTGCTTCCATCTCACGTGCGAAGTTTATTCGTTGTGCATTATCTCTGGGCTGTAACTGTTGCACAATGGCCAATTTGTAGGGGTGAAAGCGGAGATCAATATGCAAAATTCGCCTTACCGAACGATCACTGAGGCGAAGTGCAGCAGCATGTTGCCGGGCAGATCGAGTCGGACTGCGAAGAAAGGCTTGTCTAATGATTTCAACATTTTCAGGAGTTCGAACTGTTCGCGGAGCTCCTCTTGGTCTTCTGTTGATCAGTTCACTACGAGTGCGAAGTGATTCAACCCAATGAAGGATTGTGTTTCGAGAGAGGACAGGTCTATTCCGGTGAATGTTGAAGTGACAACGAAACTCACGCTCTGCGACTGTAACTGACTCGTTATTTCAAACGAAACAATCATAGGCAAAAACGCGATGCTCTAACCTCCAAGGCTCCATGATAACTGAAGCACGCACAATGCTAGGAACTCAAGAGTCAAAGTCTATCTTTAGGATGTTGTTTTGTCTCTCCTATGTATACAGCATTACATGTAGGTATCGAGGCACTTGGTAAATGAGGTTTTAGGTCTGGGTATGAGGAGGGGGGGCTAGGGGGGGGTGCTTAGTGTACAGTGATTTGAGTTTGTTTTTGATTTTGAGACCTAGGTTAATGTTTGGAAAAGATGCTTTTATGGTTTTGTTTATTTGTTCTATGACGTTTTTGATATGTTGGGGATTGAAAAATCTGAGGTGAAGTGTTGATTTTATTTGGTGTGCTCATAAGTTTGTTTATCCCTTAATTTGGCAAGAATTGACAGACTTGGAATTTTGCCAAAATTTCTTTTTTAAATTGTCACTTAGGCCTAAAATAAATAATATATGAACAAAAAAAAAAAGTTGTATCAAATATGATACGTTGCCAAGATAGGGTAAAATTTGTGGTAGGAAATGAAATAATTGATTTTTTTTAAACGATATTTTTATTGAAAAACTTTCATTGTTATATATTTGACAATCACGAATGGGCTTCATGAAAACAATTTCTTTTGATAGTGAGACAAAATCTCACTTTGCACTTGTCGCACATAACATTTGTTTGCCCATCCGGGCACCACCTGCACCTTCCTCTTTTGTCAAAGACTGGTAGATGTCCAACTGCATCTTTTAAGACTGAAGTGGTTATAGGAGTTCGTGCACTGGGTTTTGGAGAAGATCGAGGAGTCGTTTGAGAAACCTTTGCCCTCTTCGGCCGTTTGTAAAACATTAATTCTTCTGCTACTGCCACCTTGAAATCCTTCAAGTTTATCTTGCTTAGATTTTCAAGTTTCTTCTTTTCTAGGCTACTGCTTTCTTTATTGGCCAAATCATGAACATATTTCTTGTATAATTTGCATGAATTTACCAGCGCAATATCTAATACAAAAGCGCAAATCGGCAGATAATAATGGTGGGATTTGAAGGGGATTCGGTAACCATTATGTCAACTAAATCAACTCCTCCCATAAATGAGTTGTACTCAAAAATTGACCGAGGACAAGGCACATCTTTCCTTTTTCTTTCATCGATCCCCATAAGATGGAGTGGGTGTTGAAATCCCCACTGATCACGACACTGCCCTTTAACCCTTAATTGGAAAAGGACATAATTAACTGAGAAAATTTTTTTTAAAATTGTATTCTTTCTTTTTATGGGTTAAATAAGGTAATTACTAAGTTAAAAAAATTTTTGTCATATTTGGGGAACATATGCAAATGTTGTGTTGTGTGGTATCTTGTAGGAAACATTGTCCAATAAGCCGGTATAGAAAGAATGGTGGACGGAAATGAAACTCAATTGAAGTTGTTGTAAAAAAATTCTTTAATATACATTTTAAGATGAAAATATTGTATAATACAATGGCCTAACTATACAAATTAAAATTACAAAATTATATAATTCAATAAAAATTAAACTAACCATACAAATTAAGATTAATAAATAATATAATACATCAAACTAACCATATAATTTTATGCAACATTTTTGTGAAATGCGGAAAAACAATTTTTTTTTGGAGTCAAACAAAGTCTTACATTGCACTTCTTGCAGTGAATTGTTGTCTGCCCAATCTGACAAATCCGGCACCTACCTTTAGAAAGAAATTCTGGCATGTGACCAACCCTTATTAATCTTATTGATTCTTGAATTTGTGTGGTTGGTTGCCTTGGAGTGGGAGGGGTAGGAGACCTAGAAGTACTAGGCCTTCCCCTTTTGGGTCGCCTATATAAAAGTAGCTCTTCAGCTACTTGTACCCTGAAATCCTTCAAAGAAATGTTGGCATTAGGGTGATCCCTTTTGTACAGGAGCCATGAATTATTAATGCTGATATCTAACATCTGTGCAAAGATATTTGAATACCAGCGCCTGGTTTTAAAATGTGTTTTGTAGAGTGCCAAGAGCATGTCACTCAAGTCAACCCCTCCCATAAATGAATTATATTCCAACGTACAATCCGGGCATGGAATTTTTTCTTTAATTTTTGTACTTCTGTTGTACCTTGTGATGCTTTTGCCAGAACCTATCCCCACATACGAAGAAACCATTAGGACAGGTTTATTATCCAGCCATTTGACCACTGCGATTTTATTTGAATCATCAGTTACTTGATCAAATGACCCCCTTTCTTCAGCTTTGAGTATGGCATCCGTTTTTAGAAGTTTGTCGGCACCTCGAGAGCGGTTAGCCCTCAAGGTACCCAAACTAAGGATGCCATACTCGTTGCGAAGATGCTTTACAAGTTCTGGTGATGACAAAAAAATTATCAAAATAAACTCCTTTGAGAGCAGGGGATTTGATTGTTTGGCACAAGGCCAACACGCAAAAAGAAGAAAACGTGAATGTTTCCCGTTCAAATTTCTTGAACTTAAAATTGTTCAAAGTATCGGCCCCAGAAAAAGGGAAGAAATCGTATAGTATCCCCGAAATGCCAGCATGTCATCAGAACTGTTGCTGTTATAAGCAAAATGAAGGAACCGACAAATTTCTTTTAGTTTATTGAGGGGCATTATAGAGGCCACTTTTTCGTAGCGAAGGGACCTGGAATAATAACACTGGGGAACAAAAAATAATTTTTTTTTTGTCTCAGAAAGAAAAATATGTGATTCTGATAGTATTTTTTCTCCTGAATTCAAATATGAAAGTATATCGTATTTTGAATTTCGACATCCCTTTTTTCCCTTGATAAACTTCAAAATCCACCAAATAACCAAATGAAGTGTTAAGACACCACACCTTATAACCAAATCTGATAGGTTTACCACGCAAAAATTGTTTACAGGAGTGCCGTCCAAAATATTTGATCATCGATTCATCGTAAGCTAAATATTCTGTAGGGATGAAATGCTCTGAAAATTTTTCTTTCAATAGATTGATTAGGGGTCTTATCTTTATCTAAATTATTATTGTCGGCAAAATGAATGTATTTTCCTATTTGTAGAAATCTATCTCTTCTCATGCACTTTGCCACCATGGCGCAATTCATATCCTCCATTGTGTCCCAATAAAATTTTTTCCCAGGTAAAGGGTCATATCCTGATAATATTAGGATGCCAAGGAATGCTCGAATTTCACCCCGGGATATATGAAGCGAAGTTGAGTTTTTCATTAGAGCGTATTTTTTAGTTTCATCAATAATGAAGTCAATTATAGTGTTATCTATGAATAGATCAAAGATTTCCAATGGGGGAAAGATTAGAATATTTTTCAAATTCCTTTTTACTGTTTTCAAAATTTTGAGCCGTATAATTTATTTTAGTCAAATCCCCACTTAACCATTTCCTTTTCCGCTGCTTTGAGTAAGAAGAAAAATCATAATCACAACCTATGCGTTGATTATTAGACAAAACTACTTCTGCTTGAGAAGAAAGCTGATTTCTAGATAAATTATCTAGCAAGCCCCCTTCATTTTTGTCCCCGCTGTCACCGTCAGTCAGTTCATTAACTTCAGGAGGAGTTATGAAAATACTGTCCACTTCTACCTGACCATCCTCATCTTCAGGCTGATTTGGAATGTCTTCATTCATCTCTAAAATATGCATAATTTCTTCCACCGTCAAACCCTCTTTCAGTTCTACATTTGCCCTAAAAATACGAATTTACATTAGGAAACAAAATTTGAGACTAATTATTCATTGCTATTTAGATATGGCATCTAAAATGAAGAGAGAACAAAAAAAGATAAAATTACTGAAATAAAAAAAAGGAATTTAGAGAAATAAGGTATTTTTGTAGTCAAGGGGCCCGTAGTAGTGCATGAGACGAGTGTGACATTTACGTCATACTGGTTAAAAGTACCTCATTCTAATCTTGTTTTAACTTTTTAAATTAAAATACCCCTTCGAAAAGCTAAATAAACTATTAATTAAAAAAGAAAATCAAGTTCAGTTGAAGATATGAATATAGGAAGGGTGATATTCCACTTACCAAGGTTGAAAGTCCATGGTGGAAAGATACACGTTTTCATAAATAAATTGAACGAACACTGAAACATTCACTGACTGGAGACCGGCATCAAACTGAGAGAGAAGGGCTGTAGATACAAAGTCAATGCATGTTGCAGCAGGTACAGACACGTACGAAGCACCAGACAGTTGGACAGGCGTGCGTCTGCCCGTGACGTATATGTCACACTCGTCTTTGAAGGGATAAATCTCGTATGAGATCGTTAAGGTCTTCTTGGGTCAATAAATGAGGCTCAGATGAAGAGCTTTCTTCAAAATTTGTATCACCAAAATCTGTTTCTTTTTCTTCCTTATTTCCATCAGAATATGAGCTCTCTTCATCTAACGCCACGTGTTCTGGAGCCTTTGGTATGGGCAATTCTTCGCAGTGTGGAACTGGTCTCATTGCAGATCGCAAGTTAGGGTACACCACTGTATGTTTTGATTTTGACGTAATCCCTTTAATATTTGTTAAACAAAAATAACAATCAGAGGAGTGATCTTGGGGTTCCCTCCAAATCATAGGGATAGCAAATGGCATGTGGCGTTTGCCATTCTTCCATGCAGCGAGAAGCCTAGAACACGATAAACAACAGATATGTGGGGCCCAGGTCCTAGTTTGGTCCCCCACTTTACATCCAAAATAAAGTTCAGAACACTTTTTCACTAATGGAGTAATGTTTCTCCTTTGGGACTTGAGCGTCACTTCACCACATATATAACAAAAGTTGTTAGGATGATTTAAACAAACTCTAGGCATTTTGTAACTAACGACTTATATACTGTATAAATTTGTAAATATGAAATACACAATAAGTCAGACACACAAAGCACTCACAATGATGTGATTACTGCTTCACTGCTAACTCACAACTGGCATCATTCTGATGAATGCCTGCCACTGTGCTACAGTAGATCATGTTTGTGCTTGTCTATACATGCTTGAACCTGCACAACAGTACCATTTGAGTTAGATCATATCTATGGTTACATCATATCTATGATGCTCTAAGAGCTTTTATTTTGCAATGGACAAAAAAAAAATTATTAAAAAAATAGACATAGAAATTTTAAAAAAACTGTGGGTGATGGATAAATTCCGAATACATATTTGAGAACAGGATAAAAAACTGCATTAAGTACAACTATTGGTATTCGTGAGACAAAAATCATGTTTACCAGTGGATTATAATCGAGATACGAAGGCATCACAACCACACCAGTCAGGAGTTCCCATGCTAGGAAGTCCTTTATGTTTTCTGTTGTCAGCACTGCACTGACACCTGTTTTTGTAAACTGTATATATTACTTTGATCCCGAATTAGGTCCAGGAGATCATCACTAAAAAATTCATAAAAATAGTCAACTGCTGTGACGTTGGCTTCTTCTGCAGCAGGAGGCACAAGATTTTTACACTGTGGAAGAGTCACTGCCCCAGCAAAATGATAGGATTTTCTCCATCTAAATGTAAATAAAAAATAAATGAAAATTAACTTTACATCATGTGATTGATAGAAAATAACATTAGGGGAGGGTGGGCCACCATGAGACAAAAAATTTAAAATATTAAAAAAAAGAAAAGATATGCAGTTTTAAGCGAACTAGCATTTTCAATTTAATGGGGCATGTGCCAAGCTTAAAATAAGGTGAAAGGAATAGCCTGTTGTTTTATTGTATATCAAAAATAAATTAAAAAGAAATTTGCTAAATGTCTCATGGTGGCCAGATTTGGGCCACCATGAGACAGCTTATTTCCAGGCCTGGGCCACCATGAGACATCTTTGTAGGATAATAATACAACATATAAATTATTACTTATGAATATTTATTGTAAAAACCAAGCTTGAAAATGATGAATTAATATACAAAAAAAAAAGTTCAAATAATATACAAAATTAATACCTATGATTAATAATTATTCAACAGTTTAAAAAATAAACAAAATTAATATCTAATTAAGCAATATCATTATCTAATTAACCCTTGAGTGGTCACCTCGGGTCATTACGACCCGACTTTCATTTATAACATTTCTACATTAATAATGAGGAATAATAATTATTTAGTGTTTTAATGCTTAATAACATATATTAACAATATTTTTACATTTTTTTTTTTTTTTTTTTTTTACAAAGCTCTTAAATGAAAATAATTGAACATAAAATTTGTGGTTGGCATAAACATAAAAGATTCATCAATTTCATTAAAAAGAATCAATTTATTTTCATTTTAAAAATTCAGAATGATAATTAATTAAATTATATACAATTAGGACAAACAATTTTCATGTGGATTTTGCACACACAATTATTACACTTGGCACAAAAGTTGGAGTATTTTGTGTCTTTGGTACTCGGGCACACAGAACATCTTTTCCTTTTCCTTTCCCTGTTGGTAGTTGCTTCTTCTACCACTGGAAGAACTGCTATTTCCTGTTCTTCTAAATAAGAATTGAGCCTTGTTTTCAAGGTCCTTGGAATACTTTGGCTTAGTGACCTGGCAATTAGTTGGCTGCGGAGAAGTTGATGCCCAAAATTTTTCAAGAATGAGCGATGTGTCATCTTGAAATTTACGTTTTTATGCAATTGGTTTTGTTTAAAAACCACATATGAATTGATGCCAGAAACATTCATCAAATGAAAAAATACTGCTAAGGGCCATCTATTAGTTTTTCTCCCCACATTATAGTTTGCACACAATTGATCATTTGTGTCAACTCCACCTTTAGTGGAGTTGTAAAATGTGATTATTTCTGGTTTACTTTTGTCATTTGAGCCATCAATACATTTTTCATTGTGCAGCATTGATAAAACAATGACTGCTTTCGATTTTGTTGGCACATGTGATACCATTGTCAGGGTTTTCGTGAAACCGAAATAGGAACTATGTATTTGTCTTTCTTTGCTTGGCAAAAATTCCCTTGGTATCTCCACTTTATTTTTTCGTAGTGTTCCTACGAGTGTCAAATTATTCTCCAGAAGTTTTTCTGCAAGAGGGATATTAGTGTACCAATTGTCGGTAGTAATATTTCTACCAGAATTGAGGATTGGTTGACACAAACGAAGAACTATATCCCTAGGAGAATTCGAACATCTATATGGGCCTTCAGGATGCTTGCCACAATAAACTTCAAATTGCAATAAATAAAAAGTTCTTGCATCCACCATTGCAAAAACTTTAATCCCATACGATTTTGGTTTATTGGGTAAATATTGTCTGAAGGAGTATCGACCTCGGAATGGAATCAACTGCTCATCTATGGTGACGTATTCTGAAGGTGAATAAGCATCCTTAAATTTTCTGCTTATTATATTAATAAAATCACGCACTGCAGCGAGGTTATCTATTTCTCTCCGTGAAGCTCTAACCTGTGTGTCATCAAAACGCAAATTTCGAAGTATAAATCTGAACCTTTTTAAGGACATTGCCAGAGAAAAAATTTGTGGACCATCGACCCCCCACAGCTCTTCTAGATTGATGTGGGCCCCTCTATATACACCAGCCAAAATTAAGAGTCCCAAAACTGCATTTATTTCATCCAAATCAGTTACCTTTCTATCTTGAACACGCTTATATTTGTGACTCATTAATAAAATGTGCTTATTAGTGTTCCTTAAAATAATTTCTAAAATATCACTGGAAAAAAAAATGAAAAGGCTTCTATTTCACTTTCGGTATTTTTATAAAGGGGCCTAACTCCTGGCAAATGTGTAATATCTTTTTTCGTAAACCGGTTACTTATACGAACTGGTTCCTTATTCCACTTTATGTTACCTTTCTGAGACTCGTAGGTATCTGCATCATCGATTCTCTCTCATCAAGTTCAGATTCTGATCTCAGGAATATAGTCGCTAACATCAGATTCATCAGAGATCACAAAATCTTCATTTTCATCTTCAATGGGGTTGCATTTCTTCTTTGTTGGGAATAGTTGTTTCTTTGCTGTTAATTTG
Organism: Riptortus pedestris; assembly: GCA_019009955.1. Classification (NCBI taxonomy): domain Eukaryota; kingdom Metazoa; phylum Arthropoda; class Insecta; order Hemiptera; family Alydidae; genus Riptortus; species Riptortus pedestris. Next base: position 11,491,678 of record CM032230.1, on the reverse strand, counting down.
CTTTTACACTCCTACTTTCCCTTTCTTTGTCTATCCCGTATAGCAATTTTTTCTTTTTCTGGGGTATCAGTTGGAATGCAACTTTTGCGCTGCCATGAAATATTTTTGTTTTTTCTCTCTCCAGCCCTCGGATAGCCTTTGAAATCTTTTGGGCTAATAAATAAATTATGTGATCCTGGGCTTGGCAAAGTGTGTCCTGATACTACTGAAGTGAAGGCAGATTGAGATGGTATTGATATGGGAGATATTGCAGGAATCATTGGGTCTGATGTAACAGTGGATGAAGACTGAGTTACTGAGATAATTGAAGGAGTTGTGACAACGGACATAAATGAAGTTGTCACAGTAGTTAGAATATTTGGATTTGGTGATGCAGTTGTGACGATTATTAAACGGTCATTGGAAGTTGTAGCAATAGAAGTGTTCATGTCGATGCTAAGAAGACGATCAGCACTTGAAGAACATTTGTCTTGAATTTCTCGATTTGTTACTTCACTAGTATTGAAGTCATTATTGGAAAATATGTTCCTGTCGAAAGGGAAGATTCCAGATTTTATGTTTGAAGGTGTCATTGCTCGTTCAAAGGCAATTCCGACACAGGAAGCAATATTATAAATGGTCAATGGAGTACCCGGATGATGCAGTAACCAAGAATCTACCGCAGAATTGTAGTTTGCCTTAAATGACCCATAAACAGCAACATCCAATGGTTGTAGCCTATGACTGCAATGTGTTGGTATTGTTACCATTGTAACTCCATTCTCCTTTGCGACATCAAGAGTTAATATTGTTAAATGGCTCTCATGATTATCAAAAATTAGCAGAGTAGGATTGTCTTTACTGGAATTTGTGTGAGCTATAAAATGCCTCATGACTGAAGGGGAAATTTCTCCTGTCATCCATCCAGAACTCCTGACAAGGCCTAATGTTCCTGGAGGAGCACCAATAATCATATGCTGCTTAAATTTTTTCCTAGGAAACACCATCACGGGGGGGGGGGGCAAGAAATTTCTGGAAGCACTTACAATAGAGCATGTGGTCACAGTAACACCTCACTCTGCACTTGTACATTGAGTGACTTGCTTCACACCTTTGCCAGCTATAACTCTTTTTGGCTTCTGAACAGTAGATGTTCCTGTTTCATCTAGATTGAAAACACGAGTACCGTCTGCATAATTACTTGAACGACTGTAGGCATCTTGTAAATTTTTATAAAATGTTTCTACATTGTGACGGTTGAATGATGTTGCTCTTGAAAGACTGCAACCCTCAGGCTGCCTTACAGAGAGTTCCAGATGCCTTTTCAAAAACCCTTGAAGCCAATCAATGCTAGCCATTTTGTTTTCTATCCAGGATCTTGGCATTTCAATGTTATTTATGTGTGCCATTTCAAATGCCAGTTACCTTACATCCTTTGTTGATTTGCCATAACACATTTGAGAGCACTTCACCACGTATTCAGAAAGAGCTTCTTCTTGTTCCACAGAAAAAATGAGCCTACGTTTATAATTGGTTTTCATACTTACTTCCACATCTGGGTTTAACTTATGCTTTTTTACATAGCGCTGTAAAGTTTGGAATTTTACCCCATTACGCTCTGCAGCTTCACGAAGTGAAAACCTCCTACCATCTATGCCAGTTAATACATCCTTAACTGCATTCTTCATACTTCCTTCAGAAAATGTCCCTTTTTCTGAATTTCTTTTCCTTCCTCTTGACATTGTTTCAATCTGGAAGAATAAAGTCATGATAATGCAGAACGTTTTGTAATAAAATAACACATCTACCAAGGCACTTAGGTAGGGGCCACTATGAGACATGTCTCATGGTGGCCCAATAGAAAAAAAAAATGTAAACTACAATTTCCAAGAAACTGACAGTATTACAGATTGATTGATACACCACCCAAATCTGGTAGCTTGGTTGGGCGCAATTCATCTGAGAGATCAAGTACACCAACTTGCATTCAATTTCTTTGTAATAAGGAAACAGTATTACTGAGCCACTCAAGTTTAATAAAACATGTATTAAAACATATTATTTTACAATAGAAATAAATTTTATAAGCATAAAACATTTTTGTTCAAATAAAATTGCGATATAATGAAAGCTTTAGTCTGTTAAGTTTTTTCATTAAATATCCACTATAATTAGATCGATAGCCTGTTATCTGTTATATTTATATTTACAATAATTAAGAATTAAAATTAGTACTTAAAACACAAGAATATTTGATAGCTCAAAGAAAAGTTGGAAAGTAAACACATGCATAGAAATTTAAATGTATAAAAGTTAAAAAAAAAAAAAAAAAAAAAAATGAAAACAAAATACGAAAAAATATTATAATAAATTTACATTATCGTGTAATAAAAATAACAACCTGTAAAATGCTAAAGCTAACACACGTTGAACAAAATAAGGATACCACTATTCGGAACCGATTTCAGCTTTTTTAAAATCTTTCTGGAAACAATATTCGCATAGCATAAATGCATGCTCTAGGCAAAATACTTCTGAGCAGCATTGCTTACAAATATATTTTGGGTAACGAACTTTTTTATTTTCTCGACATTTCGAGCATCTCTTTCTCTTATTATTGTGACATATTTCTTGTTGTTCCTCCCTTTCCTCAGCATGTCGAAATTGTTTGAGTTTGGTTTGTAGGTCGATAGGCATTCCTACTGTTACTAGGCTTCTTCTCTGTTACTGGTCTTTTCACAATTCGAAGGATAAGGACTTCAAATAACATCGTCTAGCATTTGTTTTGAAAATATTTAAGTTGTTATTGGCATAATAAATAATTTGGGAGTTTATTCCTGCTATATTTAATAAGGCAAAAAAAATTACCATTGGCCATCTCCGAACATTTCTTGCTACGTAATAGGTTGCACATAATTTGTCCACAACATCAACTCCTGATTTTAACATGTTATAATCTAAAATTATCTCTGGTTTCCCAGAATCCTTTTCCACTTCATTGTCATTGTGCAAGCTGGAAATTAATATGACATTTTTCCCCTTTTTAGGTATATACGACACTAAAGTACAATTTTGAGTAAAGCAAAATGAATTGCTATTTATAGGCCTGTGTTTAGTGTTGACAAACTCAGGGGGAAGTTGAGGCTTGTTTTTTCTGATCGTTCCCAGCAAAGACAATTTTTTTTCCTTCAGAAATTGCAACAAGTCAAAACTAGTAAACCAGTTGTCACAAGTTACGTTTCGCCCAGTTCCAAAAATAGGCTGTAATAATCTTGAAACCACTTCTTTTGGTGAATTACTCACTTTGAAGGGTCCCTCTGGTTGCTTGCCAGCATAGATCTCTAAATTATAAGTGTAGAACATTTTAGCATCGACAAGAGCATAAATCTTCACTCCTAATAAATATGGAGTTTTAGAGGGTATGTACTGCCTAAACGAACACCTTCCGCAGAACCCTTCTAGGTTTTCGTCTTTTGTTACGTTTTCCCCAACCGTGTAGCTTTTTTGGCAGTTATCTACAAATAGTTTGAACATATCGCGAACAGCTGCCAATTTGTCTTGTTCTTTTCTGGACTCTCTAGTGTTAATATCATCAAATCGAGTGCATCTCACAAGAAATTTAATCTCTTTAAATTCTTAACGAGATGAAATCGTTCCACTCCACACCCGTCTTCCCCCCACAATTCTTCCAATGATTGTCGATTACTCCCGGAGAACGTACTGGATCTAAAATGGTGGTAGGGTCGGCGACCAAGGTCAAGAAGATAAGAGGGAGAACTGCTCTCTGTTGTGAGTCACGGAAACTTGGTAAACCAAAACAAATTCTTCTCATCTCACAGATTAAATGCGCCCAACAGAAGGTTAAGCAAGCGTATACCAATTTCTAGACACCAAATATCGTTATTATAATATGTTTAATAGGTAAACAAATAAGTAAACAAAAAATAGCGTAAAAAAATTATATATTGAATTAACCCTCTGGTGGGAACATGTTTTTTTTTCCCCTTTCAGTGGGAACATTTACTGAGAGGCGGACAATATCAAAAACCGCCAGTACATCGACTCAAAATCATAGGGGTATTTTTTCATATACTTTATTCAAAAATTTAATTAGAAAAATACAATCTTATTTATTTACACATAAAAAGATAAACGGAAAGTACTGTAATACAATTTTCTTACATTTTTCATTTTTAAAGACAGTCACATATTGCAACAAAGAAATCAATTTTTTATACCGTAACGATTAATAAAATATTAAATTTTTATTTTCTACTTCAGACGAAATTTTTCACTACTTGGGCGTTTGGTCGCCCCCTGGCTGCGTCGCCCGGGTTGCCTGGCCCTTAAGCCTGTGCTGCGTAGACACCCTATTACATGTTAAAACAGGAGTGGGCAAAGTTTTTTGTAAATCGAAACAAATTGATTTTACAGTAGTTAGATTATCTTTTGCATGCTTTGCAGCGTTTGTTTTGGCTTCTCTAGCTTTGTCTGCTTTTCTTAGATGTAGCTCTTGTATGTATTTTGCTTTCCTCAATTTCTTTTACGTTTTCGCTATGTTTTATTTTGTTTTCAAAAAAATCACACTTATCACAGGTGTCTGTGAGAGGCTTTTTGAAACTTAAGTTGAATTTGGTGTTGAAAATATGACGGTAAAAAGTAACTTTGACAGGAGTTTCTCCTTCTTTTTTGATCTTTTCTGCATACAAATCATACATCTGTTGAACATTCAAATCACTGCTCAGGTACTTTTTGCTTGGGTTCTTAGCCCTGGAATAGTGGCTACTGTATTTGGGGAATGAGTTAATGTGGGCAATCACCTTTTGAAGTACAACTTCATCAGTTTTATTGCTTGGTGTATGTTTTCCTTGCTGGTCTTTAGGTGAGACACCAGTGTTAGTTATTAACCTACGTTTAACTACATTGTCGTAGCGTATTACAGTTATGTCTAAGGTTTTTATGAAAAATGATTTACAGACCCTTTTACCACACATATTTACACAAATACTGACCTTTTTGTGTTTGATAGCATTGTTCCTAGAACTTTTTGGGGTGTTCGTTTGTAAACATCCATTAATAAACGATGTTTGTAGGTCCCACGACTTAAGGTCCCAAAACTCTTTGAAAACTGCGTGACGCTCTTCTTTGGAAATATTTTTGCATTCATATCTGCAATTATGATTGTACTCCTTGACTGATTTTGCTGGTTTTAGTATACTCTTAGAACCTACATATTCTTTACCTGAATCACGCAATATTTTGGCTCTTTTTCTCTTCCACTTTTCCACACATCTCACCAACTTTCTTGTTCTTTTTCGTTTCAGCCTACCTCCATCATCTTCTTCTTCAGTTGACAGTGATGACTCTGACGCGTGATTTTGGGGCTGAAAATCCCTATCTTCATCGGTATCATCTGGGGGATCTGGAATTAAACAAATTTAATCAGAGACTGCAAATAAATAAATAAATTAGCCTGTTTTAATAAGTTATTTTAATTTTTTTTATTAAATAATTGTGTATCAATATGATTGTTTCTACTAGTATGGTACTTTGAAGTTATAGCACTTTAATCGTACAGAAGAAACTCCAACAAGCAACTTTAGTTATATCAATATGATAAAGTTTAGGCTGCATAGCGTGAATAAGTCACTAGCCTATATTAATAAAAGTTGAAAATACTTAAATCATGTAGCTTTATAATTATCAACATTAGAAAGAGGGTAGGCCTTCTTTTCCTATTCTAGTACAGTACAGCCAAACAGACCTATGTCTAATTGGGTGTTATGTAGTATATGGGCTTTTCGAAAACACACTTTTTGATATAACTCAGCGAAAAATGATCGGATTTCAACCAAAATGAATAGGTCTCATCTCCATACCATTATTAAACAATAGTATGAATTCGCTTTGAAAATTTTAATTTTTACGGCAGTTATCGTCGAACAGCGAAAACCGCTTTAAATGCGTATAGCGTTGGAACTAAGAATCGCTAAGAGATGCGATTAACGAATTCGAAAATCTCCCGTTAAACCCTTCAAAACAAAAAAAAAATTCAACTAAATAAAGTTATAAGCGATTGAATGAAAAGCAAGCGTACATACCCATATACCCAGACATTTTCGAGATCGATAAAGATATGTTGAAATTTTTTTCACTGGAAGTTTTATTTCTCGGTTTTTCAATGACCCCACTTCAATCCTATCACCATACTTCCATATTCATGGAAGTAAAAAGGGAGATTTTGTGGGGCAAAAGTTAACCCATTTAGTAATAGTTCAATAATTATATACATTTTCTAGTTGCAAGCCGTTTACTTTTCACCAGTTTTAGGTTATAGTTTATGGTAGCAGCAAGTTAAATTATCCATAATAATGGTAACTGTTTTTAGGTTAATGTTATGTTAATCTTATACAGTAAATTATTTATTTATTTATTAACGTCCACTTTTTGCAACTTAGGCTAATCGGGACGGGTTATCTACAGGCTACCACCCTTTTCTAACCAGGGTGGGATTTTAGGACGTTATTTAATGAATTTCGTCACTAAATAATTTCCTTTGCCCAGGCAAGAATCGAACTCGCAACTCTAGGTTTACCATGTGAGATAAAGGTCAACGCTTTAACTCGCATGGCTAACCTGAGCCCCTACAGTAAATTAAATGTTTGAAAATAGTTATTTTTATTCTTACCTGAACTCTCACTTCCAAGAACGTTGTCCATATATTCCATTATTTATTATAAGTCTTCAATACCATTAAATAAATCCAATGAAAATAACAATCAAAAGCTTTGTAAACAATCAACTAAATCACCAAAGTCATCTGCTTGGAGGGAAACAGGTGTAAGTGCTCCTGTAACACTTACATCCCTCTACCGCCAAACAGTATGAAGCTTTTACTAAGTAGTTTTTCTTTATGCCGTCAGATAGCAGCACCTGTCAAGGCTATCACTAACACCCCTTTTTGCACTAAACAGATTGGAATTACCTCTATCATTTGCAGTACTTATCTCAGATTTTTTAATTTTGTCACTTACATCCCTTTGCTTCTCGGTGCCTCACATATACATGGTGGCCCGCTTGGTTTTGTAAGGGCATTATCTACATGCTTTACGTTTCGCTAATCTATCACTTTTTATCACTGTACATCCTGGTCTTCGACCTTCTCCTGTTGTATTCTCGATCAATGTTTTCAAGTCTTTGGGATCAGGAGTCTTCGCTTCATAAAAGGTTGGGCAAGCGATAAACCCAGCTCTTTTAAAAAATAAAATCTTGAAAGATCTTTTGTGTTTGGGTACAATTTATACAAAGTGAATGCATTTGATTCTGCCATGTTCAGCATGTAATAAAATATTGCCAAGGGCCATCTTCTCGTTTTTCTGTTTGTGGAATAATTTGAGCATTTCATATCGAGCGAGTCTACTCCTCCTTTGGTCACATTATAAAACGAGACAATTTCAGGTTTACCATTTGTTTTATCTTCGTATGCAGAATGATGCATTGATGAAAGTAGCACTACGGCCTAGGCTTTCTTGGGTACGTATGAAAGAAGAGTGAACTCTTTTGTGAATCCGTACATGCTTGAGCCGATTTGTTTTTGTCTGTTGGGAAGAAAAGTGGGTGGAATCTGAGGTTTGTTGCTTTTCATTGTCCCAACAACTCTCAAACCATTATTCCAAAGAGTTTGTGCAACCTCTAATGATGTAAAATAATTGTCGAAGGTGACGTTTCTATTTGTGTGGTAAATGCACAAGAATTACTGCTTGAGAAGGAATAAGCAGTTGTCTTTCTTCTGGTGTAAGAGATGAACCATCAGTACCTTTACCGCAATAAATATATGAATTATACAAATATGAATTGTGAGCGTCAGTGAAGCAAAGAAGGTTTTTGCCATATTTAGCGGGCTTCCTCGGCATATAAACAAGAAACCGTACGCGGCCTAAAGTTTCATCGACACAAGCATGGGCACCCATAGCATAAGACTTCTGACAGTTCTGAATGAAATCGTAGAAGAATTTTGAAACTGTAGCTGCTGGATCTGTTTTTAACCTTTCATCTCTGTTGGTTGCATCATCAAAACGGAATGCTCTTATCAACACAAATCATCTTTTTTCAGTGATAATTGCTCGAAAAACAGGTCTTCCAGTACAAGATGTTGAAAACAGAGAACGTAATGATTCTCTGGACGACTTAACCCATTACCTGCCAACCATTGAAAAAAAAGGAAAACTAATTTATTTATTTCAACATAACATTATTTAATGAAAAAAATAATAATAATGAATTTGAAAGTTTCATGATGTTGCGTATACGCAATGACGGCAGGGACCGATATCTCACAGTGTGTGAAATGTCTTGAAGCACTCAGGGTGAAGGTGGACACTGCATTTCTCACACAAGTAAATTGTGTTACTGGAACACACTCTACATCTTCTGAGGGTACTTTTTGAATCCCTTATGATGTCCAATGTTATCATCTATATATATATATATATATATATATATATATATATATATATATAAGATTGTAACCTCTGTCTGTACATTGATTCACCATTTGAAAATGATTGTCTTTAATTTTTTTTTTTTGCCTCTGAAATTTTGGCATTTCAAAACTTTTGCCGCCCTAGGCCCAGGCCTCACGGGCCTAGGCGTAAATCCATCACTGCTGACAGGCACATCGTTGCCATTCCCTAAATATATCACTTGGGAATTAATCCCGGCAATATTTGTTCGCTATCGGCTAACGTTTTGCATTGCGAGACACATTGTAACTGGGTATTGTATCGAGGATATCCACTCCAATTTGGGTTTTGTTATAGAATGTGATAGCTTCTGGTTTTTTCTTTGGGCCAGTGTTTTGATCAATTGCTCCTTCAAAGTGCATGCTGGAAATCACCAAAACATTTCGCATTTTATTTTTATTTTTTGGAACGTATGACACCAATGTCTCCTCTTTTCTGTATGCAATAATTCCGGCGGTATCTGCCATTTATTTTTTTTCAGAGTTCAGATGGTTCTCTGAAAGTGTTTTCAATAACGTTATGTCACTGAACCAATTGTCTGCAGTTACATTACGACCGGCATTGCGAATTGGCTCTATCAACCTTTCCACTACATCCACACATTTATTACTTACAAAGTGGGAGCCCTCAGGTTGTTTTCCAGCATACACTTCTAAATTGCTAGTTTGCGTCTGTAAGAGCAAAAAATTTTAAGCTGTATCTGGCTGGTTTAGATGACATATATTGAATGAAGGAACAACGTCCTCGAAATGCCTCCAATTTTTCATCCAACGTGACATAAGCACTCAAGGAGTAGCAAGCCTGACAGTTCGTCAGAAATTGTTCCAGAAGATCTCGCACTGGAGCAAGTCGGTCAGACAAGATTCTTTCACTCCTAGTGTTTCTGTCATCAAACTTAAGACATCTAAATAAAAATAGAAATCTAGTTCGACTCATTGTCAGTCTAAAAAGTTCTACTCTGAACCCTTCGCTGTTCCATAGTGTTTGTAAATTCAATCTCCTGCCTTATGTGTCCCTGCTATATACAACAAGCCAATAAAGGCTTGTATTTCCGCTCTATCAGTATAATTTGCATCTGTAGGGCGAGCAAAATTGTCCTTGATTGTGTCAATGAACTGGTTTGTATATTTTACAAGTATTCCTATTATCCCATCAGTGAATAGGCATTTCCATGTACTGTAGATATCCTTTATATCTTTTGCAGGCCCCTTCACACCTAAGGAGTGTAAGGAGTTTTTTTTCCATTCATACGTTTCAATACGCTTGCCTCTCTTCCTTTGCTTACACATCCTTTTAACATCTTAATGAGCATGCAATTACTATTTAGGGTAATAGGTTATCCGTAAAATTAACGATGCTAACAACAATGTTTATTTATACATAAGAATAAAATTTATTTATATATACAATAATTAAATACATTTTTAAAAATCAGCATGGAGGATAACAAATTTTAGTTTGGTGATCTCCACATATTGGTTTGTTGCATTTTGAACAAAAGGTTGTTGTCATCTTTTTCTTCTTATAATTACAATAAGAACAATATTTCCTTGGCCCTTTCGATTTCTCTCCAAGTACGAAGGGAACTGGAGTTTCCACAGTTCCTGTGGCGGAATGAATAACCGATCTGAGTTCGCGGCTAATTCCAGTGATGAGTAATCTTTCTCATCCATGGCTCGCACAATTGCTCGCTACAAGTACAACAATGTGAAACTAATGAGTATCTATCAATGCGGAGTCAATCTGACTCCCGTCTGTTGTTACGGGTTAAACATAAAGACCTTTAAATATTAGCGTCAGTGGTTATTTCCCTTTGGGGATAGATCAAAATCAAAAACGTTTTAAATCTAGATCTAACGGAAAAACTAAATTAAGTAAAACACCAATTACAGGCTTAAACTAACCTAATAAAATATATAACCTAAGAAACTAAATTAAATCAGGCTTTTAAGTATGTAATAGTATTAAAATTAGCTAATGAGACAACCTAGTAATACCAATGATGCTGGTTATGATTACCTTTAAAGTGTCCTCACTACTAACAAAAACAATTTACTTATTACTCACTTCTCTGATGAGTTTCTACATTGTTTGCGAGTATTACATGATGCAGACATTTCTAACTGAACAAACTATAATCATAGAAATAGTATAATACACTTTGAACTGGTGATACACGATCGGAGAAACTTGCTTGTTTCTTTATTCTTAAAGTCTTGATGAAATTATCACTTTCATCAAGTACAGAAAGCAAGCAACCCCTACATACTTGTGTTTTTACTCCATTAATGTCCATAAAATATTTATACGTCTTGAATCTGAACTTTCGTTATGACGGCGAATCAACTCGTGGACGACAACTGGCTTTGTCCACAACCGATATCATGCTGCTCACAAATGCGGCTCGTTTATCCAGCGGTGTGAATAAAGACGAGTAGGACAAGTAAATACTTGAACATATTAAAATGACAAGTAAACGCCAAAATTGAAGTGAATAAAACAAGTATTTACTCTTATTCGCGAGTAAATACCTGAGAGGCTAGTAAAACCCCAAAAAATGCCAATTTTGGTGTGAATAAACGCAAGTAAATACTCGTCCATTCGCAAGTCAACCTGACCCCGTACTTGTACACGAAAGATGGCTGCTTTTATGAACCTACGTGGTGTGAAACGTTATAGAGACCGGCGTGATATAAGTCCCGATCTATCTAAGGGACTATTACGATTGGAGAGCGAAAACGTAGATTTTCTCACTTTGCACTTTCTTGATGAAAACACTGATGCAAGGGGTGGAGGATTGACTGCACCTAAAAAGATGGAAATTTTTCCAAAGTGGTGTTGCCAACGACATGGGGGTTGAAAGAAGTACCGTCAGCAGAACATTTTCAAGTGTATTGGATTAAATTTCCACGCACTATTGAAGATAAGGATCAGGCCAAGGCAGATTGGGCTTCAAAATTTCGCATTCCGACTGTCATTGGTGCTATAGATTGCACTCACGTGCATATTATGAAACCTTCGGAATTCGGCGACGAGTATGTGAACAGAAAAGGAAAAACAACAATAAACATTCAGATGACTTGTGACGCTAATGAAAATATTACAAGTGTGGACGCTCAATGGACAGGGATTTTACATGATAGCAGGATTTGGCGAGTGAGTGGAATTCAGGACGTGGTGCACCGATATGATGGTGGTGTTTGTCTCCTTGATGATAGCGGATATGGAATTACTCCTTGGTTACTGACTCCTTTTGACGAACCAAGAAATGCTCGTGAGCGGAATTACAATTCGACCCATGCTCAGGAAAAAGTAATAATTGAACGAGGTTTTGGCCAGATGAAACGTCGTTTTCCCATACTCTCGAGAGTTAAATAAGCTTTTACCAAAAACCTCTTTTTAAAAAAGGTTTATTTGCCAAAATACAAAATTACACAAAAGTATACAAAGTTATACAAAGATATGTAAAATAGCACAAGAGCATGAACAGCGCATGACAGGAGTGAGAAGACTGAAGAGCTGGTGCAGGAGGTCACGATGAGAAGAAAGTGGGGCGGTGCATTTCTGCATATAACTTCCCCGTCACGAAGACTTAACCGTCCCGGTTAAGAGAAGAGTTGAAGCGGTATCCCATACTGAGGTGTTGTACGTGGAGGTGGTGATGAAGGAGGTAGCTCAGGAGTAACGTCATGAATATCTTCTTCGGGTGTAGTTCTCCGTAGTAGAGTGTAGAAAGTGGGTAGTGTCTTGCGGATCTGGCAATAGAGGAGGGCTAGAACAATAATAGTTAGCAAACAAAGAATCATATATATGATAATGGATGAGTGTGGTGCATTGGAGACTTCGTCAAGCGATTCGATAAGTGCAGGCGGAATATCAATTTCATGAATATCATGGAAGGTGAAGTTCAGTGGAAGCGTGGTCACGTTCAATAGGGTATTAATATGGAGAGTCTCAGCTTCCCAATAATGAAATGGAGGGGGAAAGTTCTCTATTGTTTCTTTTTCTTCTAATGTGATGAGTGACGTGGTGCTTAGTTTAACAGCTACAGTCTGTCTGTGCGGTTGTTTTATGGTTACAATAGGTATTTTATAAGCTAGATATTTATTAATAATGTTTACATATTTAAGGAATGGTGGGGTTAGTAATCTTAACTCATAGGTAGTACAATTGTTATTAGTATTAGAGGTAAATAAATTTAAGATACAAGTATCATTGATGTTTTGTGGGTTTGTACAATAGTAATGTTGGACAATAAATTTACAATTGGCAGTGATATATTCTTTTGCTTTTAGTATAAATGTGGATTTCATTTTTATGGTTTTTGTGATATTTTCCTGTTCGTATGGATATGATAGTAAATGAAATGTTTCAACAAGTGGTGTTTGTACAGGTAATGAAATGAAATAATGAATATGTGATTTTGTGATAGAGCATTGTACTTTGCTTGTTTGCCAAAGGATTTCTGGTAAATTGGAAATAAGAGTGATGTTATTTTGTGAATATAAATGTTCAAGTTCGTTCAGCGTTATTATACTACTGTGTAATACATTCAGCTTACAAAATTCTAAGCTAATATCTAAATCATTAATTTTATTTGTTAGTAGTGTTAGTGTGGACGCGATTAACATAAAATGTTCGTCTAAATCTATGGCATTCGAAATGTTAGATAACAGAATTTTCTTAATTTTAAAATTGTTAAACTGGATGGCTTTGATATCATTATTAAATTCATTAATTAATTTTTGATTAGTAGCAAGTTGTTGTTCTACATTGTGTTGGAGGTGATGGTCATTGTTTTCAATGTGTGACATAACTTTTTCGTATCTTTCTTTATCATCGGCTGTCATTAAGCCGGTAACCCAAGAGATGGCGTTACCTAAGCCATTAAATATTCCTCGTTTTTGTCTTCTAGGTATATAATTGATGTAAATGTGATTAAGTTTGTTTTGGGCATATTTTAATTCTGCGAGTAGTACGTCTTTTTGTGATAGTAGTAGATTGTTGTGTATAGAGGAAAGGTAATTGTCATGTTTCTTTTCATTGTTATATAAAGGGATAAATTGTTTTAATTGGTTTAATTCTGTTTGCAATATTGAGAGATTAATCGAATGAACATATGTAAAGTATCTGTCGATTACATACGACTTTTGTGTTTGTACTGGAAGGATGCCGGGTCCTTTAGTCAAGTCAGTTATTTTATAAGCGGCTGGGGCCAGGTATTGGAGAGAGAGGAGGAGGTATATTGGAGTCCACATCATTTCTGAAATCAGAAGAAGGATCTTTAGTAGGTTTTGTATGTATTTCATATTTGCGGGGTCTTTTTAATTGACTAGGATGGATTTTAATATTTTTCTGGCTTTTAGTGGTTATTAGTTGTTTCTCAGGATCATATACTACTTTTTTATATTTATCTTTTGCTTTATTTCTAGTGTATGTTTTAATAAATATATCTCCATGTGGTATTCCGGTGGATTCACGAGTTTCGTTTAGTTTGTCAGTCCTTTTTTGTTTTTCTGTTTCTATTTGCATTTTTATAGCGTTATGTATCAGTGTCTTTTCTTTGTGGTATTCAGCAGTTTTCTGTTCAAGTATAGTTTGTTGGTTTGTTTCTGTTGGTTGTGTTATGCCGAATGTAATTTCATTTGGTGTTAGTTTTAGTTGATAGGTGTATTGTTGTAAGCAATGAGGGCAAGTTTAAGTATTTGTGATAGTGAAAGATTTTTGTCTTGTGTATGTATAACATTCATGATTTCGATTAAGGTTGAGTGAGCGCGGTTTATTAGTCCATTTGAATTGTGATAATTTGGTTTGGTAAAGTAAGGTTTAATATTATTGTATGTTAGGAAATTCTCAAGTCCTTTATTAGTAAATTCTGTTCCATTATCAGATTGGATTTCAGTAGGTGTTGGAAAATTGCTGAGATAAGTTTTAAGTTTATTTATGATTTCGGTTCCATTTGCTGATGTAATTGTGTATGCGTAAAGTTTTTTAGAAAAGCAGTCGATGAGTGTGAGTATTAGTTTATTTTGGTAGTGTAGTATATCAATCTGGAGTTTTTCAAAAGGTTTTGAGGATGTTGGTGTTATCTTGTATTCAGGTCTTGGTGGGTTTCTATCATATTTGACCTTTTTACATGTGTCGCAATTGTTTATATATTTTGTAATGTCAGTTAACATTCCGGGCCAATAATAGCGTTTGCGGAGTGGCATGTGTGTGTCATTAATTCCACGATGGCAAGTTTTTCCTTCGTGTCGAGTAGCTATTAGGTTTAGTCGTTCGTCAGTTGAGTCTATGTCTTCTAATGAGTTTTTTATATCTTCGGATTTTTATTGTAGGGTAAAGATGTTCAATAATGTCAGTAAAATGATTAAAAATTTCATTAAGTATATCGTCTTCAATTTCTAAGTGTGGGTCTGAGCAATAAATTACATATGTTTTTCCGGGTTCTAAAAATTCAAGGCATTCTGTTTCAAGATCGTTGACGTAAGGCCATGCAGTATGCCAAATCATTCTTTTCTTTGAATTAAATGGTTTTATAAATTTGTTATTTTTGGGATTCCATCGCTTTATGATTATTTGATTTTTTTCTATGTTGAGACATCTATTGGGGTCATCTACAATTCCTATTTGGCTAGATGAACTTAGTTGTGAATGTAGAGTTACGATACTGTCATTGTCGTCGTCTGGTGTTATAGGTTCATTGTTGTCAATTTGTATGTCAAGAGCTCTTGCGAGCTGTTCTAGATCGTCGTTGTCAAGAGGAGGGTTGTCACGAGAGTCTAAAAATCGATCTATCGCTTCTGAGGGATTGATTTCAGTATCTTCCAGAGCAGTGAGTTCTTGAAGGGGATTACGAGAGAGGGCGTCTGCTACATAATTTGTTTTACCGTTTATATGTTTTATGTCAAAATTATAGTCGGAAAGTTGACATTTCCAACGGAGGATTTTTGCACTTGGTTCCTTCATGTTGTGTAAGTATTGAAGTGGTTTATGATCTGTGTGTATAATGAATTTTCGTCCGAAAAGATAAGGTCTGAAGTGTTTACAGGCCCATACTATGGCGAGTAACTCTTTTTCGATTGCACTGAGATTTTCCTCATGTGCGTTAAGTGTTCTGGAAGCAAAGGAAATGGGGAGATCTTTTCCGTCTGTCTTTTGGGATAGGACTGCGCCTAATGCAAAATTCGAAGCGTCTGTCGTTAAAGTAAATGTTTTTGTAAAGTCAGGTAATTGTAAAATAGGATTATTTTGTAATAAAGTTTTTAAAGTAGTGATTGCATCCAAGTATGCTGCGTTAGTCGGGTCAATTGTTGCATCTTTTCTTAGCATTTGAGTAATTGGTTTGGCTATCTTAGCATAATTTTTTATCATTTTTCTATAATATCCGGTGAGGCCTAGGAATTGCTTAACTTGTTTAGCTGTTTGAGGAATGGGAAAGTTTTGGATTGCTTTTAATTTCTCTGGATTAGGTTGAATACCTTTTCCAGAAATTATATGTCCTAGAAAGAGTAGTTCGGGTTTACAAAATTCTGTTTTATCCAATTCTATCTTTAAGTTGTGTTGTTTTAAAAGAATGAATATGTTTCGCAAATGTTTAATGTGTTCATCTAAACTGTCTGAGAAAATTATGAGGTCATCCATGTAGACAAGTACGTTTGGTATTTTTGAAAAAATGGCATTCATTATTCTTTGAAATGTTGGCGGGGCATTTTTTAAACCGAATGGCATACGGAGAAATTCGTAGTGGCCATCCTCAGTGCTGAAAGCAGTTTTGGGAATTGATTTGGGGTCCATTTGAATTTGATGGAATCCCGATGCAAGGTCAAGAGCACTAAAGTACGTTGCTCTTCTTATTTTTCCAAAAAGATCTTCTATATTAGGAAGAGGAAATTTATCATAGATAGTTTTTTCGTTTAATTTTCTATAATCGATAACCATCCGGATTTTTCTTTTTCCGGAGGTGTCTAATTTTTTGGGAACTATCCAGATAGGAGAGTTGTAGGGGGAATTGGATGCCTGTATTATCTTATTTTGTAGGAGTCTTTCTACTTCTAATTTAACATCGTTTTTGTAAATGTAAGGGTATCTGTAATTTCTGGTGTAAACTGGATTTTCGTCTTTTGTAATAATTTTATGTTTCAGTAAGTTAGTTGAACTGAGTTCATCATTTTCTCTTTTGATAATCTCTGGGAATTCAAAAAGTAGTTCTATTATTTTTTCACGTTCTTCTTCATTCATATGTGTAGTTCTAATTAATTTGGGAATATCTTCATATATATTATTATATAGATTATTCTGATTATCATCTATAAAGCTATCTTCTAAAGATACTTCATCGATTTCCATTGGCTCGGGACAAATTGTCATGAGTTCCTTCTGGGAATCGATCAAGCATGTAATTATATTATTATTAATTTTATATAAGCCTTCTTTAATTATATAATCATTATATCTTTTTTCATTTATGAATCCTTCTTTTAATTTTTTTTCATTATTAATATATAAGTCTATTATGTTTAGACCCTTTTTTAAATATATTTCTTTATTATTATTCTTATCCTTATCATCTATGGTATAATGTAACTCCAATATATTGTTGTTGAAGGTAAGGGTGTTAGTGGGGAAATTTATTAGGATATTGAGATCTCTCATGGACTCATGTCCAAGGAGAATATTGTATTTTTCAGAAAAGGGAAATATATACATTTTTATGAGAGTGTCTGTTCCGAAGTGATTTTGCAAGTTAAGAAGGATGTATTCGCTACCTTGACTTTTTCCTGTGGGAGTAGAGACGATAAAGTCTTCTTGAAATTTTTGAATGTTAGGTGAAAGTATAGAGGGGTTAATGTAATTGTGGGATGATCCGGTATCAATGAGCGAGGTGTATCCTTTTTTGTCAACGCAATACGGGAGGGATTTGTGGACTATGTTGAGTTCGAATGTGGGGGTGGTCTTACGCGAGAGTCGCTGCCGTTCTCTAAAAAATTTTCATGGTTCTTTTCTAGTTGTGACATTTTGGTTTCTAGTTTTTCGAATTTGTCTAGAAGCTTATCCAATTTACTAGCTTCTTCTATTGCCGGGAGATTTTTGATTTCTTCCTCGTTTTGAGGAGGTTCTTCGGGTTCTTGGATATAAGTGAGTTCATAAGGGGAAATGAAGTTTTTAGGGTTAGGACGATTCCATGTTCTCATAGAAACAGTCTCAGGGTATCATGGGTCTCTTGGTTTAGGTATAGGTGGAGGTCTCGAATTGAAAGGATGATTTGGATTATTTGGGTGCATAAAATTGGGATGCTGTTTAAAGTTTCCAGAATTGGGTCGTCTGAAGTTGCCAGAATTAGGTCGAGTATTATTATCGAAATATCTTGGCGGGTATTGGTTAAAGGGTTGATTATAAAGTTGATTTTGATATGGATTTTGATACGTTGGGTAGTTAGGAAAATATTGAGGGTTATGTTGCTGCGAATATTGGGGATTATGTGGTACATGATCGCGTTTTTTAAAGAAATTATTTTGAGGAGGTTGAGAAGTTTTCGTAAAGGGGTCAATGACGTATTTTCCTTTTGTCATTAAATTAATGCGGAATTCTTCTAATGCCGTGGAATCACATGTTAGCATTAGTGCTGTTAATTGATGTGGTAATACCGAATACAAGTGTTCGATTATTTCCTTTTCGACTTCCGTCATTACAGTGTTTGCTTCGGCGAGAGTTTTTCCTGAAGATACTAATAGAGTAAAAATTTTATTTCTCATTTGTTCTACCCTGTCTAGATAGTCTAATGGTGTTTCTTTAGGATTTGGCGGGAACTAAAAATATCCATTTTTAAAGATGCTAAGGAGCTGTCTGAAAATTTATTTCTTAGTAATTGGATTAGTTCGGTTATGGAGGTCACGTCAGTGTACATGATGGTGTTGAGAGCTGGGCCTATTAATTTACCTTTTACGACATTTAATAATCTGAAGTGATTTAATTTATGTAATTTATTTTTGGTTGCACATAAGTTATTATAAACTTTTTCGACCGTAGATAGAAAGTAGATAAGATGGTCCTGATTGCCATCAAATTGGGGAATGTGTTGATAGTCAATAGATTTCAATTCTAATTCATATTCTTCTTGGGGTTGTGGTTGTTGTTGTTCTGAAGGAGCTTGAAGTTGGGATGGTTTCAAAAGTGGATTAGTGGCCATTTTGAACAATTAATGAATTTTTACAATTACTGGAGTTATAGGGGATCGATACAAAATCAAAAAATAAAAACAATATAAAATCTTAAATTTAACGAGACAGACCTTGTGTACTCTTGACTCAAAGATGCCTCGGTGCTCCCTGTGTGTCTCCGTAATGCTGTTCCTGATTGCTGCTTGGCTGCCTCCTTGTAGAAGGGCTGGGTTGTGGACTTCCGGATGTCTTTGGTGCCTCTGCTGTGTCCGGGATAAGAAGTCACGGCTGATAACGGCAGAAACGGGACAAAAGGTCACGTATACACAGAATACCGGTTTTTCAAGTCCACGATTCGGGCGCCAGTTAAATAAGCTTTTAACGGAAACCTCTTTTTAAAAAAGGTTTATTTGCCAAAATACAAAAGTATACAAAGATATGTAAAATAGCACAAGAGCATGAACAGCGGATGACAGGAGTGAGAAGACTGAAGAGCTGGTGCAGGAGGCCTGGTATATATAGGTGGTGGAAGAAGGTCACGATGAGAAGAAAGTGGGGCGGTGCATTTCTGCATATAACTCGGGTTAAACATAAAGACCTTTAAATATTAGCGTCAGTAGTTATTTCCCTTTGGGGATAGATCAAAATCAAAAACGTTTTAAATCTAGATCTAACGGAAAAACTAAATTAAGTAAAACACCAATTATTGGCTTAAACTAACCTAATAAAATATATAACCTAAGAAACTAAAGTAAATCACGCTTTTAAATATACAATAGTATTAAAATTAGCTAATGAGACTACCTAGTAATACAAATGATACAGGTTATGATTACCTTTAAAATGTCCTCGCTACTAACAGAAAACAATTTACTTATTACTCACTTCCCTGCTGAGTTTCTACATTGTTTGCGAGTATTACATGATGCAGACATTTCTAATTGAACACACTATAAACATTACAAATAGTATAATACACTTTGAACTGGTGATACACGATCGGAGAAACTTGCTTGTTTCTTTATTCTTAAAGTCTTGATGAAATTATCACTTTCATCAAGTACAGAAAGCAAGCAACCCCTACATACTTGTGTTTTTACTCCATTAATGTCCATAAAATATTTATACGTCTTGAATCTGAACTTTCGTTATGACGGCGAATCAACGTGGACGACAACTGGCTTTGTCCACAACCGATATCATGCTGCTCACAAATGCGGCTCGTTTATCCAGCGGTGTGAATAAAAACGAGTAGGACAAGTAAATACTTGAACATATTAAAATGACAAGTAAACGCCAAAATTGAAGTGAATAAAACAAGTATTTACTCTTACTCGCGAGTAAATACCTGAGAGGCTAGTAAAACCCCGAAAAATGCCAATTTTGGTGTGAATAAACGCAAGTAAATACTTCTGTAGCAAGTAAATACTCGTCCATTCGCAAGTCAACCTGACCCCGTACTTGTACACGAAAGATGGCTGCTTTTATGAACCTGCGTGGTGTGAAACGTTATAGAGACCGGCGTGATATAAGTCCCGATCTATCTAAGGGACTATTACGGTTGGAGAGCGAAAACGTAGATTTTCACACTTCGCACTTTCTTGATGAAAACACTGATGCAAGGGGTGGAGGATTGACTGCACCTAAAAAGATGGAAATTTTTCCAAAGTGGTGTTGCCAACGACATGGGGGTTGAAAGAAGTACCGTCAGCAGAACATTTTCAAGTGTATTGGATTAAATTTCCACGCACTATTGAAGATAAGGATCAGGCCAAGGCAGATTGGGCTTCAAAATTTCGCATTCCGACTGTCATTGGTGCTATAGATTGCACTCACGTGCATATTATGAAACCTTCGGAATTCGGCGACGAGTATGTGAACAGAAAAGGAAAAACAACAATAAACATTCAGATGACTTGTGACGCTAATGAAAATATTACAAGTGTGGATTTGGCGAGTGAGTGGAATTCAGGACGTGGTGCACCGATATGATGGTGATGTTTGTCTCCTTGATGATAGCGGATATGGAATTACTCCTTGGTTACTGACTCCTTTTGACGAACCAAGAAATGCTCGTGAGCGGAATTACAATTCGACCCATGCTCAGGAAAGAGTAATAATTGAACGAGTTTTTGGCCAGATGAAACGTCGTTTTCCCATACTCTCGAGCCAAGTTAGAATAGCAGTCAAAAATGTTTCCAATTTAGTAATAAGTTGTGCAGTGCTTCACAATGTAGCAAAACATTTGAACGATGCTTGGGAAGTGGAAGACGGAATCGAAAATGGTGTGGCTGAAGAAAATGTACCTCTATATAATTTAGATCGGAATGAAGTTATAAATAGACGACGTGGTCAGACAAAACGATTAGAAATTAGTAATAATCTGATGATGTAAATACACATTTTTGACATGGAAATAAATTTAATCCTATTTCCTTTACTCCAATTGCAATCGCATATGTGAAAAAATAAAATAAAAAATATATAAAAAAACAAAAATATATCTTTTTAAATAAGTATGTCACATGTCGCATAGCCCTACAGTATGTCAGGTCTAACATGGCCTGCTGGAAAAGCAAATGGGCATATACCACCAGCCTATGAGCCCTCCACCGGTCATGCCATACCCGACAAACTGTGTACAGCTGTGTACGTAACGTATATTATATACTTATTTCATTTTTTATTTTTGTTTTTTATTTATTTTATTATTTTTATTTTATTTTTTTTTAGAGAAAAGGAATATTTCAGGAAAGGAAACAGGATACAATTTATTTCAACAACAAAAATTCTTTTAAGACATCGTCTTCTTCAACCACAACGCGTTGTTCAACGGACTCCGTTCGTCTGTGTTGTGCAGCTCTTAGGTTCAACTCCGTTATCATCAGTTGTTCACGTTCAGCCTGAAGTCTTGTTAGCTTAATGTGTTCAAGTAATAATAAACGCTGCAGCTCACCAGTTGTCAACTTTGACGTCTCTTCAGTTTCAGAAGAGTTCTGAGAGTTTCAATTTCTTATCTTTTTTCAACTTCGTCGCATCGCTCTTACTTACGTGTATGTATGCAAGTCACTGGTGTGATGGGCTGGTTTGATGCTAACATGTCAACGGGGTCATCTTCGTCTTCCCTATTCTCATTCTCCTCATTGAGTTCAGGCAATGGCGACGTAGAACTTGCTCCCAATCCAACGCATGAAGCCCCAGGTATTTTGCAATATACTGGGTTCTCGTTTGAATCGCAAATTTTTAGGAAATCTGCCTCCCATGACAACAATGTTATTGGTTTATTTCCAGTTTCGTTGACATCAGTTTTTTTCTTGACTGCGGTTTTCATATTTTTCAATAGCTTTTTTAACTGTCCAACACTAGTTTGCTTCCCAACGTTTTTCGAAAACTGATCGGCTAAACATCCCCATGCCTTCTCTTTAGCAGATGCAACTTTAGGCAACATGGATTTATTTAGCACAACACTAAAGTCTTTCAATAACCCTACAAAAATAGCTCTATTGTCACAACCGGAAGTCACACTACTTTCATCTACAGCTGCAAGAGGACAAAAACAAACGGGAACGACAACTGACTTGTGAGTAATGACGGGGAGTCAAGTTAGTTTAGAGGCGAAAACAGAACAAGTCACAACAGGAAATGATTCCTTGCCTTTCTTGTGAATTCAGTTGTCTCGTGAGTAAATACTTGCTAATATACCCTCGGGTTGGGAGTACACGGTCACAAGTAAACTCGACGCTTTATTCACATCGGTTTACTTGGAGTTTAACCCTTCATCGCCGCGCCTCTTTCTCTCTTATTAATTACATTTATGTAACAATAACTATATATTTTTATTAAAGGGATATTATATTTGTAAAAAAGTGTAAGAAATGTGAAGTAAATTAATTTGTTTAATGAAATATACAACTAATTTATAAAAGTATGAAAGTCTTGCTACATTGTATACAATAATAAAAAAAACCTATCAAAATAAAAAAATTTGGAAAAATTATGCTATATAAATAAAATAAGACATTTTTTACAGAAAATTATTAAGATTTAACACAGTCATTACAGGAAATTTTTATGTGATCTTGGCATACAAACTTAGAACATATAAAACACCTAGAACATATAAAAAATATTTGTTTCGTCTTTCGGTCCATACTTCTTGGGCATTTTTCACATCTACTTTTCTTTTTAGGCGGTTCTTTTCTTCTTAATACGTTTTCTTCTGTTTCTTCTATATTTAAATAGAGTTTAGAGGGGTAAACAGAGGGCCTCACTCAGATTTTTTAGGAATTTTCTTCTAAATATTTTTTCTTGCGTATTTGAATAATATGCGATATGCGAATTTATTCCGGCTATATTTAGTATATTAAAAAATACTGTTAGCGGCCACCTATTTGATGTTCTTGCGACAGAGTAATTACCTGATAATTGGTCCACAGCGTCAACCCCGCCTTTAGTTAGATTGTAGAAGCATACTACTTCTGGCTTTCCACCATTTTTCTCATTTATTTCCTTTGTATGGTGCGTGGTTGAAATAAGGAGCACTACTTTCCCTTTTTTAGGAATGTAGGATACCAATGTGACTCCTGTTGGACTGAACCCGAAATAAGAAGACTTTTGTTTTTGGTTTGTACAAATGAAGGGGGAATTTCAGATTTGTTTTTTTCTTATCGTACCAACTACAGTTAGATTATAATTTTTCAAGAGCTCTTCGGAAAGTGGTACACTAGTGAACCAATTGACCATGGTGACGTTCCTACCGGTATTACAAATGGGTTCTCTGGTGTGGTAAGTCTCTTTACAATTTCTGCGCCTGCATTTGATACACTGTAAGGACCTTCAGGTTGTTTTCCGCAATAAATCTCCATTTTTTTTGTGTAAAAAGTTTTTGCATCAGCAAGAGTAAAAACCTTCAAGCCATACCTTGCGGGCTTAGAAGGTATGTATTGCCTAAATCCACATCTGCCTCTAAAGGTCTATAATTGTTCGTCAATTAAATACCTTGCACTTACTTACTTCAAAAAAAACTTTATTGGTAAGAACCAGAAATAATTACAGAATCAATAATCAGACTAACATGGAGACGGCAGATACAATAATGAGGAGTGGGGAGGAAAGGATCAGGTATTTATACTAGTTGACTGGTAAACTGCTGAGGTAGTGTCTGGTCCCGTGGGAGCGGAGCTTCTTCTGCTATAACTCCCCCATGCTTAGGATTCGAAGTCCTCTGAGAATTTTAGGATGGAAGTTTCCAAGGAACAAAACGCCGGTGTGGTAGATTTGAAGGCTCTTCTTGTAGGGATATAGTTTCGCCATGAGGTTCTTGTGGCTGTTGAGAAGGTGGAGGTTCCAGACACTTTGATGTACAATAATGTGGCCCCCCGCTTTGTTTTTTAAGTTTTATTTAAAAAATATAGGAGTGACAAACCTCAAAGATACATTATAGGACTTCTTATTTATTTGTCTATACATGTCTGACTATAGAATAAATGAAACGCGCGCAGGATAGCAAAAATATTATTTATTCTCAGGTTAATCAAATTTGGTTTCTTGAGAACAAGTGATGGTTATGTGACCCCCTGGGGGGTCACATTAAATGTATTGCACAATTAAAAATTAACGGCAAAAATCACAAATATAATAGTCACCTTCAGAACCTCCACAGGCTACATGAGCCCATAAATCGCAACTTTGACACTGTACCCATGGCTCTCCAGGTCTGTCATTGCAATATGTGGTTTTGCAGAACGTACACGACACGTTCGCGTTTTTAGGAAGCACGTTTGTGAACGACTCGACATAATCGGTATTCACTGCGTCTTCGTCACTTTCAGAGCCACTGCTGGATGTATCTTCTCTCTGGCGCCGAACGACATTCCTACCGGATCCTTCTCCGTCGTGATTACGTCTGACACCGTGTCCACGGCCTCTTCCATGTCCACGTTCACGATTCTGTGCTAAGCGCAAAGATTCGGTTAATTGATTTTTGTATGGTGATGACGTGATCACCTTCGCTGTTGTAGCCTTTCTTCCACGATTAGAAGTCCTAGTCTTGGCCGTAGAAATTGGCTGAATGTCTTGTGGTAGAACCAAACTATTCTCCGGTGCTTGTGCCTCTACACTCACTCCTGGGGCACACTGGTCAGCAACAGGGCCTGCATCTTGATTATCAGGAGTAGGAGATGTTTCATTATTGCTAGATTCTTCCGTTAAATAATCGACTTCTGCGAAAACTTGAGGATTAAATGGATAGATGCCTGTGGCACGGAAACCATTTACTGCAATTTCTCCCGTAGTGCTCTTAAGATATGCTCTGCCAAAAAGCTCAGCGATGTCGTAAGGTTTTAGCATTCTGTCAGAGTGCAAAAGAAATTTGCGAATTTCCTCGCTATAGTGACTTTTTAGGGCAGCCATAAAAGTCTTGTCCAGAGGCTGGAGCTTGTGCGTTGTATGAGGCGGGAGGCTGATAATAGTGACATGATTTTCGCGGGCTAGATCTATTATTTCTATGTTGCGTGTGTGACTGTAATGCCCGTCAAAGATGAGTAATATCGGAGATTCGACCCTGGGGTTTGTTTTATCAATAAAATGCTTAAACCATTCAGTGAACAAATTGGATTGTATCCAACCAGATGGATGAACTTTGCCAATCGAACCAAATGGCGCTCCTTTCATCAAAATTCCAGTAAAGTTTTTCCTGGGGAAAATCATCATAGGTGGCACAAATATACCCGATGCGCTCATGCAGCAAACAAGAGTACACAGTGACCCTCATTCTGCAGCAGTTAAAGCACCTATCTGCTTCTTGCCTTTTTTGGTGTGGTATTTTTGACTGCACGTTTGTCAATCCAGTTTCGTCGACATTGAAAATCCTGTCAGCAGGATAATTAGTTTTTTTCATTTCGGCTTCCAAAATATCAAAAAATTCTTTGACTGCTTGACGATTGAAGCCTTGAGTACGAGCATATGATGTCCCCATTGGTCTGCGTAAAGATAAAGTGTCTTTATGTCGCTTTAAAAAGTGATCTAACCAAGCACGCCCTGCTGCTTCATTCTTAAATGTATTAAGAATACCATTTTTAACAGCTAATTGATAAGCCATTTTCCGGACATCCATTCTAGTAAGCCCATAGTACCTGGACGCCATAAACAAGATATACTCCACTAACTTTTTTTCCAGCTCAGCTGGAAGTACAGGTTTTCTTCCTAGTGGTTTATTTACAAGCAACTCTAAAGATTCTTGAGGGTCCTTTACTAACTGTTTCAGTGTAGATCTAGGCACAGAATACATTTTTACAGCCTTTTTATATCCCATGACCTTCTGCCTTAATTGCTGATTTCATTTGTTCAGGATCCCATTTTTTTTTGTTTCTTCCTCGAAGGTGGTGAGAGCACACTTTGTCTAAGCATCTGGTAGCAAAAAATAAAAATATAAAAATTATGAATCACTCTTACATGTAATGTGGCCCCCGGGACCATAATACAACCAATGTGAGGGGGCCAAATTACAACTATTGAGAATATTTAAACAAACGTACCAAAAATAATGATTACAAGTCTAATTTTGTATTTACATACCTTTTAATTCCCGTAGAAGAACAGTTCAACGTATCCAATGTCCGAACACAATAGCCAAAACACTCTATTTATAATCAATTATCGAATTAAGTTACAGTAGTCTAAAGTTTTACCGATAACGAGTTTCAACTGTTTTAACCCTAGAATACTAACCATAAAATTTTAAACATGTATACTAACCATACGTACATTTGACACCTAGGGTATATTTTACAACAAAAAACACATATGTATTTGAAAGAAATAATATATTTTAAAATATAAATACTACTTAACTAAATTACATATACCAACTTATATATATTTGTTTGTTTACTTAAATTAAACTAATAGAATTAAAATAAAAATAAAATATTAACAAAAATTTTCATTGCGCTTTTCCACAATCTATACAAAATTTTATTTGGTGTTGACCACAGATGGGTTGGTGACATTTAATACAATAAGTGGCAGTGTGCCTCTTTAATTTGTAAGAACAGAATGCACAATTTTTACGTGGCCCTTTTGTCAGTTCCTTTCCAGAAGTGCTTGGTGATACCCCAAATGCCGAGGCGCCACTTGAATCATCCGTTGACGGTTTTCCTGGCTTGAGAATGCTATTAATGATGGGCCGAAGATGTCTTGGCAGAGTAGTGATCGTCATCCGATGCATTTGCCAATCTTTTACAAGTTGTTGATGGAGAGCCAGCATGAAATCCAACCTGGATAAAGGCTTGCTATTGGGGTCATTTCTTAGTGCGTTGTGTGAGAATATGACGTAAGAGTTGACGCTTGCAATGTTTAACATGTTATAAAATGTACATAAGGGCCATCTTCTTGTTTTTCTTCCACAGTTAATTCTGAGGCACATTTGATCGAAACAATCTACAGCTCCCTTTGACATGTTATAATCTTTTACAATCTGAGGTAGCTGATTTCCACTGCTATCAGAAGCGTAATCGTGAGCAGATGACAAAAGTAGGACAAGTTTGTCTGGCTTGGGTTTATAAGACAAAGCAACCATATCCTCATGAAACAAATATAATGAGGATCCAGCAACCCTTCCATTATATTTTATGTCCACGAATTCCTTAGGGAATTCTCTTTTATTTTTTTTTGTTGTACCTATTGCTGTCAACTTGTAATCTTTGAGTAGCGACTGGAAGAGACGTACACCTGAGAACCAGTTATCCATAGTAATATTCCGATTGGAATTTTTTATAGTATCGGCAAGTAGTTTCACGAAATATTCGGATGCAAGATGATTATTTGGAACTGTCCCCTTTCCCAAATAAGGCACTGCATCAATCATATATTTAGTTGCATTGTCGCACATCAGTATTATCTTTATGCCGTATTTATCTGGCTTAGAAGGTATGTACATTCTGAAAGGGCAGCGCCCTCGAAAAGAGACTAATTGCTCATCAATTGTTACATAACTTCCAGGCTTATAATATTTGCGACAATTATCAATAAGATAATTCCATATTTCGGATACGGGCGCAAATTTGTTTAGCGTTTGCCTTTCGTGGCGGTTTGATTTACAGTCGAATCTAAGACAGTTCACTAAGAAATTGAACCTCTCCTTAGACATAGTTGCAACATACCTATTTCCACAGTATGATGAGTCAAATAGCATTTTAGCTGACAGGTGATTATTTTGGAGAGAAGCAGCTAAAATTAAGAGGCCAACTAAGGCCTTTAGTTCTTCCATTGATGTTTGTGATACTGTAAATTTCAGTGTATCTTTATATGCAGTTTTTTGTCTATCAATTTCTTCATTTGTGTTAGTCAAAATTGTATTCCAAAGTTGTTCCGAGAAAAACAAATTAAAACAGTCTATAGGTTCAGAACATTGTCGAGCAAGTTCTGTAGGACCAGGTGATATGTGAATAATATTTTTCCCTGCTACCTTCTTAGAAGTTTGACTTCTAGTAGTTTTCCAAGGGAATCCATTGGTACCATAAATTTCCTCTCCGTTGAGTGATGTTTGTTGATCAATATTTTCAACAGATTCCCTTTTTCTTTTTGAATTTATCTTTCTCTTCTCTTCTGTGTTCTAACTTCTGTTTCCCGAATCGCATTTATAACTTCCTCCTCAATATCTGAATGATGTTCTTCATTGTTTGGTATAAAATCGGGACCAGCTTCGGAATCATCAGAATCAATCTCGAGAATATCTATTTCTTCAGGCATATCCTCATTGAAGATAGACCAAAATTCCTCCACGGAAGTAATTTTTTTTTCCATTTGCTGAAATATTCAGAAAAATAAATTTAAAAGTTTTGTCTATTAATAATAATCATACGTAGAATTTACGTGCAAATAATTTGCAGCTTGATTATAACTATACGAAAATTTTACGTGTAATTTATGCTCTTAACACTAACTATACGTAAATTTTACTCACCGAGTCCGGGAATCAAGACAGTAAAAAATAGTGAAAAATGGCAACACGTGTTATTCCGATGAGGATGGCTGGAAGAATGACTAGAGGAGGCATAGCTGTGAGTAGAGTGCGCCACTGTTGTTTTGGCGCCAACAGGCGGGATTCTTATCCCGCGTACACGTAAATCATACGTAGGTTAGTATTCTAGGGTTAAATGACAACCGAACGTGACAGGCTCTGGCGGATTTGTAAGGTACTAAATACGTATCATGCTGCGAGCATCCTGTAGCGCATAAAATATACTAGATGGCGTTGTTCAAACATTAAAATATTGAAGGGGGCCAATATATCTGCAGGGGCCACTTTACCACCTTTTCCTCTACAATTACATGAAATATTAACAAGTAGGTTATTAGAAAATACATAATTATGTGTGAATAATCAAAACTTAGAAATTCTAGAGGTTCTAATGGAAAATTATCTATACTAGGTGAATTTAGATGTTCAAATGTGAGATTATAATTTTGAATATCTTCTGGATTGTGTTCAAAATTTAATATATGGGAGTCTATGGTTACAGTATTAGTTTTAGGGCATTCTAAAATTGACTCATTATGATTAAGCTTAATTAGGGCTGAACTAGGGAGGAATACAGGGTTGGATACATCGGATATATGAATAATACTAGTCTTAACCCTTAACTGGTAACATGAAATATTAGTACACTACTGGTAATACACGTCTGTGAGACGATATCATCAATTTTCTTCTTTTGCAGGTTGCTGATTGCAGAGATAGGTATTATAAGTAATATACAATTATATTAAAAAAAAGTTGTTTTATTATTGATATTGTTAAACATATATATTTTAGTATTTACATATATTTTTAATCTAATTTGTTTTAAAAAAAAATTAAAACACGAAATTGACAGAATTTTTCTCAATTAAATAAAAAAAATAATTTTAACTTAATAATTAATTCCTTACTACTCCAGGGGCACACTCAATACAAACTTTCTTTGTACATTCTAAACAACAGGGGTTTTCACACTTGATACACTTATAGGCAGTTTGCCTTCTTTTCTCATATGGACAATATCTACAGGTCTTTCTTTTAGGTAGCTTGTCTGATATTTCTCGGGAGCTAGATGCAGCTTGTTTGTCCTCTCCCAGAATATCTTTTACAATTGTTCTTAGTGCGTCTGGAAGATTAGGTATAGATAATCGACGTTGAACCTGCTTATATATTAGTCTGTTTGCTAGATCATGTATAAAATCAAAACGTTTTACTATTGGTGTTTCGTCAAAACTAGCGTAAATAATGCCAGCATTTACTAGACTTACCGCAATCATGTTATAAAATATTGTTAGAGGCCATCTTCTTGACCTTCTATTTGGTGAATAATTAGCGATTACTTTGTCTAAATTATCGACACCTGATTTAGTTGTGTTATAAAAACTTATGATTTCAGGTTTATTGTTAGATTTGTCCGTGAACTTTGAGTTATGCATAGATGAAATTAAAATTACGGCTTTGTTTGGTTTTGTTACGTAGGACAAGAGGGTTAGATCATTGGTAAAGCCATATAAACTGGAACCCACGAGCCTTTTTCTATTTGGATTGAATTCAGGTGGGATTTCCCTTTTGTTAGCTCGCATTGTGCCAACGTATGTCAAATTTTTCTTTCTCAATTCATCTACTAATTGGACTGATGAAAACCAATTATCTGCGGTAATGTTGCGCTTAGAATTTTCTATTGGTTTGCATAGACGAATAACACTTTGTGTAGGTTTGCTCAGTTTCTGTTCTTCTTTTGACAATGAGAACCCGTCACTGTCTTTACCTAAATATATATAAGCATTATACAAGTAGGATGTATGAGCGTCTGTCAAGCACATTATTTTTATCCCGTATTTCGCGGGTTTATTTGGCATATAAATACGGAAAGGACATCTTCCTCTAAACGCAACGAGCATTTCGTCGATGCAGGCATGGTTACCGATTTCATACGCCTCTTGGGAGTTTTTAATGAATTTGTTAAATAAAGATGAAATCGGAGCACCAGGATCACATTTTCGGCGTTCTTCCCGCGTGTCTGCATCATCGAACCTCAATGCCAATAAAAATGTAAGACACCTTTTTAGTGACATCACGCCTCGAAAAATAGGTCGTCCAGATGGCTTTGTTGAAAATAAAGACGCTAGATCTTCTCTTCCAGATTTAAATATGGAACAAAGCATCATGAGCCCAATTAAGCCTTCAACTTCGATCACATCAGTGTCCTTATAATTTGGAGAATTCTGATTCGATAATTTTGACCTCATGAATTTCATTTTTTGATTGGTGCATTGTACTATTTGATGAATTATATCGTCATCAATTAGAAGCCGCCACACTTCTTCAATGTTAGGGTTTTTACCTAGTAATTTTGTTGATGGTCGTAGGGCTGGAAGTTTCATCTTCATAATATTTTTTGATGGCGTTTTTGGCGATTCTTGAACAGATGACTTCCATGTAAAACATTTGTTTTTACCGTAATAATATTTGGGGTCATCCTCGCCTAACGACGATGATGAATCATCATTTGAAGATACATCAATGTTCAAATTGGTATTTGGAGATGAAACTTCATTGGATGTATCAGGAAGCTTGGATGTAGCAGGAAGCTCAGATGTTTCCAAAGTAAACGCCCGAGCATCCAAATCATTATCGAAAACATCTCCGTCTATTTCTGAGTCTGTGTCATGATCAGAACATTCTAAATGATCTTGATCATCGTGAGAATCGTCAGAATCGAATTCTGCATCACTCGGTTCGTCGTTCTCTTCAGGCGGGTGTACCATTGCCATTATTTTCTTAGTCCGTGCTGAATATGTAGACATACTAAAAAAAAAATAAAATAAAACTACAATAAAATATAAGTATCAAAAAATAAAACATAATGCAAAATGTACGTTATTAGTAACAAGCGTACCTGAGACGTAGTAAAATACGACGTTGCTGGTAATACGCGTCTGTTGGACGAATAGAGATTGTGCTCCTCTCAGTAACACGCGTCTCTTAGACGTTGTACTTTTCAAAAAATCACTCTTCAGAATTATTTGCACAAACTTACAAATTCTTTGCTCTGCAGAATGATGTGTCCAGGGTGGGAACTGAGCATATACTGAGGGAAGGGACGCTACGTGCAGCGCTACCAACTGTTGTGAGAAAAAATGTAAACAACCGCGTCTCTCAGACGTGTGTTACCAGTCAAGGGTTAAAACTAAGGTATAAATCTATGCTATCTATATATTTAAGAAATGAAGATGTATGAATGGAAGTAGTGATAACCATTTGAATTCCCTAAGAATAAATTTTTAATACAAATATCATCTACAGGTCTAATGTTTCTACAATAATAATTAGATAATATAAATTTACAATTACCCACTAGTGTATGTGTTGTGTTTTGGAGTAGCTGTGTATAAGGTGATATCGTAGATATTATTTGATCATCGTGAATGACTGGTGTCTTCAGTAAGTAAAATGATGTGTATGTGTGGCTCAGTAAGGGTAGTGATATGAAGAAGTATATTAGTCCTTCATGTGTGGCACAATTTAATGTGCTCGTCAGCTATAAAATTTCTGTGTTTGTGGATAACAAGGGAATTTTGGATAGTGTCTTCATGTCGAGTTGGCCTATGAGTGAAGAGTGAGGAATCCCTAGATTACACATTTCTAGACAAGTTTCTAACTCATTTATTCTGATATATACATAGTTGAGAATTGTGTAGAGTTCAGTCAAGTGTATGTGTCGTTCATCGTTGTCAAGGGAATTTGTCAACTTTTGAGACCTGTCGTTGTTTCTGTTTAACGCGTCTATATCGTGTTTTAAAGTAAGTATTGATGAGGTTTTTGTTGTATCCACTCTGACGTTCTATATTATGTTCTATGTGATACGAGTTTTTCTGAAGTTCAGTAATTTTTTGGTCATAGTACTCTTTGTCCTGTGCATCCATTTTTCCTGTGAGCCATTTAACGGCTGATCTTAATCCGTTAATAATACCACGTCTCCTTCTTGATGAAGAATTTATATTAAAAATTGTTCTCAATTTATTTTTAGTAAATTGCAGTAAACGATTAGTGACCTCATAAGTTTTTAAGTCTTTAAATTTAGGTAGAACTTTTTCGGTGTGAATTAATTCAGTACCGTAGGGACCCGATTAACCGAGTCGATCGGGACCGCTGTTACCTCGGTTAATCGGAACCTACTAATACCAGCTGAAAATGTAAGGTTTTTAGAATAAAAACTAGTACCTATAAGTTTAATAATAATTATATTCATATTTACATTTTTTAATCATAAATTAATAATAGAAGTAGAATGTATGTACTTACATACATATGTAGTATAAAATAACATCGAACACACAAAAAAAATTAATGGAAAATCGGAAAACTATTTTGATTTAAAAAAATCAAAAAAATTATTGTTGTTTGTTTTAAACAACTGCTTCTATCAGCAGCTGCAGTGTCTCTCCACTTCCTTAACCCTAGAGCCTTCTTGACTTACGAAATTGGTCGCGTGGGGTGTGCTAAACCCCAGATATTGATTTTTTTTTTTAATATGAAGGTTTTGAAATTTATTTATTTTGAGTTAAGGCCTTTTTAAGGGCTTCATAAAGTAACTAGAAATAATAAAAAAATGATCTAAAAAAATGTTTTAATAACAAAAATTTAATTTTTAGAAATAAAAAAAATTTGAAAATTAAAAGAAGACAAACTAAAGAATTTTTTTTAATCAACTTTAAGTCAAATTGGATGGTTTTTTTTTTTTTTTTTTTTTTTTTTGGTCACTCCTTTAAATAGGCATTATGGAACACTGAAAATTAAATTGGAACACAATCTTTACATAGAATATTTGCATGATCTTTCATGCACACAAAAGCACTGCACTTTACTCACTGAATTGTCGTCTTCCAGTCTAGTTTACGAATACATTTTTCACATCGCTTTTGTTTTGGAGGAACTTGTTGTTTAGAGACTGAGGGAAGGTTTCCGGGTTGTGTTTCTGCAATATCTTGCCCTAAATACATTTTAATTCTCACAACCAATTCTCGGGGAAGGCAGGAAATAGTGAGGCGCTGGCGGATAAGTGGAGTTGTAAGATCCTCGCTTAGACCTCTCAGGAATAATCTTCTTAATATTTTCTTTTGATTGTTAAAAAAATATACAACCTGAGCATTAATTCCAGCGATATCAAGGAGGTGGAAAAATACAGCTAGTGGCCATCTTTTCGTTTTGCGGGCAAGTGAATAATTCGATGCCAGTTGGTCAACTGTGTCAACCCCTCCTTTTGTTTTATTGTAAAAACATATGATTTCGGGCTTCAATTTTTCCCCCGATGCCTCATTTATTTCCATTTTATGATGCATTGAAGACACCAAGAGAACAACCTTGCCTTTTCTGGGAACATATCGCCGTTCCGGAAGTATAATGACACAACTGCAAAAACTGAAATTTTACAGGACAAGCAAAAGAAAAATAATTCCAATTTGTCTTAATAGAATGACCAATAGATTCGGTTTAATTCTTCTATGAGAGTAGTTTATAGACATTGTGGGTTATTATATCAACTTTTAAGCTATTTCAATTTATAAAATAATAAATACCAGATTCACAGCATCCTCCAATTACTTCTAATTATTTAAGACTGTCATAAAAGGGTTTGTAGAAGGAGGGAATCATATTACTGTTCATTAAACTCATTAAGTCTTTTAACTTATTTGCCGGAAGAGGAATCTTCCGGCTGTACGCAGGTGTTAGAGAAAGGCTTTCTTTAGCACTTGTTGTTCTTTTTTTAAATTGAACCTCTTTCCACTCTACTTCCTTAAAACTATTTTTATATTGAAAAAAATCACACCCTTTTTGGAATCTAATTTGTTTTATTTCGGACACCTTAAAAAGGTTTCCCTCTGTATCTTTTGTAAAATTTATCGCCATCTTATCGTAAAGTGACTTGAATTCAAAAAAATCTGTATAACCCAATTCTTTAACTTTTAAGGGCTCGCCCTTCTTTTTGGCATTTCTAATAACGGAAACATATTGGTCGGGAACATAAATAGGTCCTGATCTTTTGGTCCTTTTTAAGCCTCTCTCAATGACGCTGTGCACTGCATCACCCTCATTCTGAGTGTGACCTCGAATGAGGTATTTATGGGTTATGGAATGGACATCCAGATATCCAACAGCAAACAAGTACATTGCCATCATGTACCTGCAAATGAAATAAGAAAATTAGTAGCAATCCTTCCTTACTCAAAAACCTAATCCTCTTCTGTTTTCTACTCACTTGTTTTTCTGTTGCCCCCCGCAATTATCGGAATAAAATACTATGTCACTCCCTGGTCTGCTTCTTGACAGCTCTTCAATGTACAGGTATACTCCAGTGGCGATTTCATTAACTCCTCGGTTACCCAATCCCTCATGCCAAAAATAGCAATTAGTATTGGATGTCAAAATTTCGGTTACCTGAAGAAAAAAAACAGTTAGTTGCTTTATTTGATAATTATTAATAGTGGTTGATAAAACTTACTGTGAAGTTAAAGCAGTTTAGTCGGGATTTGTAGTAAAATGTTGATGTTTGCCCCATCGGCACAGGTAGCACAGCTTGCAAATCGTAAACCGCAAGGTGTATATCGGACTTTTCTGCCTTTTCTTTATCCAAAGACTTTTCTATTCTGCTAAGTTCTTTTTCTGTTTGGTGTTTTTTGAAATCTTCTTCAAGCCCGGATTTGTCTAGTGCATTTCTGTAACTTTCACAACGATCACACTGATCCTTTTTGGGTATAAAAAACCCAATATTAAATTCGGTATTAAAAATTTTTGCAAATGCGTCATAGCTCGCAGCAGGCTTATTCATCATAGAGCGTTCTGAGCAATAATGTCTATGAATGTCAGCAATTGTTAATGCACCATCTATAAACTCCCGTGATGTGTCTCTCCTCACATAGTGACTCTCTATTCGGGGTATTTTATTTATGTGATGCCTTACGGAATTTAAAATTTCTTCATCAATCTTCTTATGTCGATTATGTTTTCCACGATTATCTGATGGCGCGAATCCGTTCCCTGAAAATTTTCCATCGATAACAGTGCGGACTGCCCTTTCACTGATCCCAAGAGTGTTTATAAAGAATGTTTTGCACACCCTGATTTTTTTGTCAATCGTTAAATAAAAACAGCAATTCGGCCTCCTTGGTCGACTGGATGATATGCGATGGTAATTCAATTCAAGTTTTTCAATGCACGAATACAAAAAATCACGTTGACGTTGCAACGATCCCAAAGCCCAGTATTCTTTAAACAGCTTTTCATTGGGGAAGTTTTTTGTACAAGACAAAACGCATTTATCGGAACAGGGTATTCTCATCTTCCGGGCCTCGACAGTTTTGTTACTTCTGGATTTGTAACTGTTCCCTGAGTTTCTTAATCTTTTAGCAACATTCTGCTTCCAATTATTTTCATTTCTGGTCCTTTTTTTTCCTTTTTTAGGTTGAGGATCTTCTGATCCATTTTCTTCGGTTGAGCCTGTAATGTCTTTATTAAAAGGCAGTGAAGCCGAGGACGTGATGTTTTCTGAGGAATCTTCGCTTGACGACTTATCGCTTGATGATTCATCGCTTGGTTCATACAGGTCACTGGAACCCGATGAAAATAATTTTTCATCGTCTGAACTGATAGGACTTTCAGATCGCTTACAGGGCTCAAGTTTTCGTAAGGCTAATTTCGTAGGGGTTGAGCTATGGATGACATACCTTGGCCGCATAGAAGATTGGGCCCCTTCCTTGGTCCGGTCATCATCCTCCATTCCAGGCTACGAATATAAACAAAATTATGTACTTTATATTCTTTACCAGGTTGTTATTTTTATACACATAATGATATTTGTGGGGATTGTTCCATCCTATAAAGAAACTCAAATTGTTTATTTTATGGTTAATCCAGCGGAGTTATCTTCTAAAAAAAATAGATTAACACTACTAAAATAAACAAATGATTCTCTTACCAGCATAAGGACTTAGCCCATGTGATTATTGATTATTAAAATTAAATATTAAGTAAAACATTAAGTAACTGATAAAAATGTACCTCATTTGGTGTAGTCCCATGAGATGTAGTTGGACCTCTATCTGATACGTCCATTTGTTTACTCATGTTTTCATAAACAAGTCGCATTATTTTTTTTGTACGATCGCTCATCACGGATAAATTTCGCCTGAAAAATTTAAAATGGTCAAATCAATTTGTAATGTTAAACAATTTAAATCAACGTCTGGGTACGATAATGACATAAAGGGCATTTATGTCGTATTATTGTTTTAATATTTACTACGACATTGACGGAAAGTACAGTTACGTCAAATAAAATAAATATTTATCAGAGTAAAATGACACAAAGTACACTTACGTCGTTGTAATGCTGAAAATATGTTTCACTCTCACCAGTTGAGTCGATATCGTTCCGGTTCACTTTCACTTGTAGACCACTAATGAACATGCGACGACATGCGTCGTTATTCTACCGGAGGGGAAGGTAAATATGCATGCAGGTTATAACGACTGATCTTCCCTCTCGTGGCGAATTTTGTAAGTACAATTATGTCGATTTACAAACATCTAGTAAATGCATTTTTGAACCAGCCAATACAAAAATGTCAATTTCCCAAAATTTTACAGTTGCGTCATTATACTTCCGGAGCAGCGATATGAAAGCAATGTGAGCCCGGATTTGCTAAATACTAATTGGCTTGAATGTACAACTTTATTTTTGGTTTGAATGAAGGATGGAGGGATTTCAGTTTTGTTTTTTCTTAGTGTCCCAACTGCTGTCAACTTACACTCTTTCAAAAGATATTCAACAAGAGGAATACTGGTGAACCAATTATCGAATGTAACATTCCTGCCAGTATTCTTGATCGGGGTAACTAGTCTCTTCACGACATCACTTGAGCTGTTAGAAATATTGAATGAACCTTCGGGCTGCTTCCCACAATAAATCTCCAAGTTTTTTACATAAAATGATTTTGAATCTGCAAGGGTAAAAACGTTTATTCCATACTTAGCAGGCTTTGATTTTATAAATTGCTTGAATCCAAAGCGGGCTCTAGTTCCCCAAAGTTGCATACTCAGATATGGTATAGGTTTTCTTGCAATTTAAATTGAATTCTTCAAAAATGTCTCTAATTGGTGCCAATTTATCTGGTTTTTTTTTTTCTTTCTTCCCGGTCCTCTTAATATCAAACCTAACACATCGCATAAGGAAAAGAAATCTTTTTTGAGACATTGTACACCTAAATATTTCAGGTCCGTGCTTTCCCCATAGTTCATCAGTATTTGTGTGGGAAGATTTAAAAACACCAGCCATGTACAATAATCCAATAGCAGCCTTTAGTTCAACAAGATTCGTTTCATTAGTATCCCTATGTCTTTCATAATTTTTCTGAACCCTCAAAATTTCCATATTCGTGAATTGAACTATTTTTTGGAGCATTTCATCTGTAAAAAAACACGGAAACGTTTCTAGGGGATGTTTTTTATCAATAAAAGAAATATTCCTTCCAGGGAGATGAGTTACGATGTTACAGCTTCGAGTTCTTACATTCTGTTTCGGTTCCTTTCTTGACCACTTATAGTTCTTACATTTACCCAGAAGATCTACTCTCTCAGCAAGGGAAATATCTTCTTCATCTGTTGAAGAGTCTGCACTTTCTTTCGAGTCCGTGTCTTCATGCACTTTCACGTTGTCATCCGTTTCACTCGAGCTGTCGTCACCAAGGATTTCACCACCGCCTTCCGTCTGGTCTTCATTCAACATTTCCATTATTTTACTACACTCTAAATCACTTGGCAGCCAAAGGCTATCAGTTATTATTTTTTCAGCCATAATGCACCGTGAAATATGGATTAGAAACACTTGTATTATATTAATTAATTTTCTCGAAATAATTTACATCTAATGAATAAAAAATTGTAATTCGTTAGTTATGGTATCATAAAATTAAAAAAATAGCTATGAACAAATTATTATACTAAATCGTACAGCTAGTCTTTGGAACAGTTTTTGCACACTGCCTTACCACAAGACTTACATGTTGCCGACTTGCATAGATCGCAAACTTGTGTCGTTTTTTGATCCTTGCTGCGAGGGCATGTTGTACATCTGGACTGCACCCTTTTTGCTGATTTCCACGGAACGCCTGTTGCATTGGTATTATTGTTTGAAGTGCTGGGTTGAGCAGCGAGCGTAGGAGATTGGGATCGAGATCTTTTCCTGGGATTGTTGGCTTCTTTCGGCATTACACGTACTATACAATCTTTCAATTCACGAGGAATTCGTTGATTCAAAATTCTTCTCTTCATATGAGGTACAAGCATGCTATCTCCTAGCATTCTTATAAACCATTCTGCTTCTGCGGAAAATGGTTGAAGAGAACGTATGCATTGTTGGTACCGAAATCAAGAATCGCAAAGAACATGGTAAGTGGCCAGCGGCGAGATCTTCTTTTAGAGCTATAGACTGAAAATTTTCGATCCAAATTATCTATCCCACCTTTGGTGGAATTGTAGAACGAGATAATTTCCGGAAGTTTAGTTTCAGGATCACAATAGTTGTCATGGTGGAAAGATAATAACAGAATGTCAGCCTTTGATTTTCGTGTTACGTAAGAAACAATTGTTAAATCTTTGGTGAATCCAAACAGTGAAGAGCCAATAGGGTGCTTCTTTTCAGGCAAAAATTCTTGGGGAATTTCTTTCTTGTTGACTCGCAAGGTACCAACTAAAGTCAACCCTCTTTTCCTCATATTTTCTACCAGCTCCATCGATGTGAACCAGTTGTCGCATGTCACATTACGATTCGTGTTATAAATAGGTTGACATAAAC
Organism: Riptortus pedestris; assembly: GCA_019009955.1. NCBI lineage: Eukaryota > Metazoa > Arthropoda > Insecta > Hemiptera > Alydidae > Riptortus > Riptortus pedestris. The sequence continues at coordinate 11,452,144 of CM032230.1, read as the reverse complement.
GAATGACTGATTGTGTTGGTATTTGCAACTTTTTCTCCTCTGTGGGCAAAGACATCCCATCAGAACCCTTACCACAGTACAAATATGCATTGTACAAATACGAATTTCTTGCATCCGTCAAACATACAACTTTCAAGCCATATTTTGCAGGCTTGTTGGGCATGTAGACTTGAAATTTTACTCTGCCGCGAAAGGGAATCAATGACTCATCTACACAGCAAGTATCTCCAAGTGAAAAAACCCTGCGTGAATTATAAAGAAACTAAGAAAATATTTCGCTTATAGCAGCTGTTGGATCTTCTTCTTTTCTCTCCGCCCGAGTACATTTATCGTCAAACCGCAAACAAAGAGTTATGACAAAAAATCTTTTTACACTCATAGTAGCTCTAAATATATCCCTACCATGACCATTACGTTCAAAAAGGGAGGTGAGGCGTTCACGGCCGCTTTTCATAATGCTTGCCAATAAAAGAAGGTCGATGTATACTCGCATCTCTATCAAGTCAAGTGGTTTTAATTCTGGAATATTTGGATTCTTCCATGCTTCTTTAAATGATTCAATTTTGGTATTAGTGTGAATCATGACAGTTGTTAGCATATGTTCATTGAATAGTAAATTCCATACCTGCTCAGGAGACGCATGCTGTCCGAGATCCTTGGCTTCGTGGCATAAACCCGGCAGATGAACCATTATGTCTTGAGCTGCTGCTCTTCCACATCGTTTTTTGGGAGGATTACGAGACCACTTGAATCTGTTCTTTCCGTAGTAATAACCTGTTTCACTATTGACTTCGTCATTTGATTCATCATCTGAGGAAAGTGGATCTTGCTCAGACTCCGATTCATGCTCACTGATCAGAACATGATCGACTTCACCTTCATTTTCACTATCTTCTATATCAGAAATTTGTGCTTCGTTCAGACAAAAACGAGATTCATTTTGAACACCTATATTAATGAGTTCTTCATTGTCCAAACGTACAAACTCTTCTAATATCAAGTTAGCAAAATTGGGGTCACGAGTATCAAAAACTTCGCGGGACCGGTTCATTATGAAAAAAAAATCCTTGACACAATGAGGACGTGGGGTGTTCAGCACCCCAATCACTTTATAAATCCTAACCTCACAGGTGTTTGATCTCAACTGATAGGTTATATGGAAAGTTACACTGAAATAGGAAAAGTCATGGGAGAGGAGGGCAGTCCAGTTTGTTTACAAACATACAGCCCAGTTCAAAGGTCGCCTGGGGTGCCCAGCACCCCACGTCCCCTCTGAAAGGTTAAGACGCTCTCAGCGGGATGTGATGGTGCATTATCAATGAGAAGCAGGGCTTTATGAGGCAGTTTTTTTTCGTCAAGAAAATTTTTGACGTGTGGTACAAAATTATGTTTGAACCAATGCTCGAAAATTTCAGCACTCATCCATGCAGATTTTTGATGTTTATAAACAACCGGCAGGTTATTAAAATTGACGTGCTTGAGGGCTCTAGGTTTGGCCGATTATCCGATTAAAACTAACTTTAGTTTATCCTCTCCACTTGCATTTGCGCAAACCAAAACAGTGACCCTATCTTTAACACCCTTGAAACCACTAATAGATTTTTCCATATTCGTCGCTAGAGTTTTTTGGGGCAACACTTTATACCACAAACCGGTATTGTAAATTTGGTTCGCGCATAGATTATGGGACTTTACTAATAAAGAAAAACTATTAATAAATCTGGTCGCAGATTCCGTGTCTGCTGAAAGTTTTTCCCCGGAAATGGTGAGTGCTCTTATGCCGTGTCTGTTTTTAAAACGACTTAGCCAACCTTTACTCGCCTCAAATTTCTCTATAGGCGAATTTAATTTTAAATTAAGAGACAATGCTTTCTCTTGAATTATTGGACCACTTACCGGGAATCCTTTCTCTCTTGCCTGGCAAAACCACAGTAAAAGGGCTTCTTCTAAAAGCTCACACGATGACTTCTTCAATGTATTGGGTTGTAACATATGAAATGACCGTTTGTAGAATCAGGAAAAAAATGAAAAATTGAGATCGAATCTGAAATATTATTCATTCAAAGTATTTACCATCATTTTCAATACACTTCTGCCAACGACTTACCAAGTTTTCTATCCCACTTTTAAAAAAGTTTGTGTCACGTGTTGAAAGAAATTCAGAAAATGCATTTTTAATGTCTAAATCATCTGTAAAAAATTTTCCTCGCAAAAAGTTGTCCAAACTCCGAAAAAAGTGGTAGTCTGTAGGAGATAGATCAGGGGAATATGGGGGGGTGTGGTAGGACTTCATAGCCCAACTCCTTTAATTTGTTCACTGTCTGTATTGAAACATGTGGTCGGGCGTTGTCATGAAGCAGAATCGGTCCTTTCCTGTTTACCAATGCCGGCTGTTGCTTGATCAAATTTTGATGCATTTGCTCAATTTCTTGGCAGTATAATGTGGAATCAATTGTTTTGCCCTTTGGTAGAAAAGAATAATGAATGACCCCGGCCTTAGACCACCATACTGTAACCATTAACCTTTAGCTGGTAACGTGCCCTCTAGGAGCACAACTGGTGACATTGGGTCTTTTTGACCCAACGGTCTTATCTCTTAGGTGTTATTATTTGTAAAGCTTAAAAAAAGTATTTACGTTAAATGAACACCTAGGGATGTAATAAAAATATTTTACAAATTTGTTTAATGTTAGGGGTACAAGTACTCACTTCGGGTGTAAGGTCGTTGAAAGTTTTCTACAAACTTATTGAAGCAGAATGATATAGCTGCTAAAGGGTCCAGAGATTCCCTCTCTTTCCTAGTTCGTGCTTCATCGAAGCGGAGGGCCACTAGCAGATTCATTACTCGTTTTAGCGATGAGGTACACCTAAATAAGTCTCTTCCTGAACCGTCTGTAGAAAACATTGAAGCTAAATCTTCGTGGTTTGATTTGAATATTCCACTGTAAATAAGCAACCCTAATGAATTTATTTATTTATTTTCGGATGAAATTTATTTATTTATTTATTTTCGGATGAAATTTCTAATGAAATTTTCATTAGAAATTTCATCCGAAAATAACATTTTCCAAACGCACGTCATATCAGATTGGCCTTCCAAATGATCCGGTGAATTTCGTATTCCTGGTAATTTCATTTTTAGAATATTTTCGGCTGAAACGCGGGTATTTCTTGTTTTTTCTTCACGACTCCATTTAAACCTATTTTTACCATAAAAGGACTTACTTGAACGTTCTCCACCTTCCTCGCTGTGTGTATCACTATCCTGAATAGATTCCATATCGGCCACTTCCGGGAGTTCCTCCGCCTCTTGTTCACTGTCAGTTTCATGATCACTGTCACTGCAAACATCACTTCCACAATCACCAATATCACTTCCCGCGGCATCCGCCTTTTCACATTCGTCTAAAGTGTTTTTTACAAAATCCGGAAATCTTGGATCGTCTGTGTAACAAAATTGGTTCTCACCCATGTTCATTCCATTTCATATATGTGGTGCAATTTTTTACAAAACAATCAAAAACATATCTAATGGGTGCCAACTTGTCTTGTGCTCTGTGAATTACCCTGGTTGTAAGGTCGTCAAATCGCATATTCCTGAGTAAAAACAAAAATCTTTTAGCACTAATAACAGCTCGCAATATTTCAAATCCAGTTCCGTCGGTAGCCCACAACTCCGTGACATTCGTTTTTGAACATTTTTTATTGCCTATGAAATACAATGCCCCTATAATTGCATACAATTCTTCTACCTCAAGTGGTAAACAATTGCGAGACCTCGTAAATTTTGACCTAATATTGTCTATGCAGAGGTTGGTACTTCGTAAAATTTCTTGAACAATATTTACATCAAAAAATAATTGAAAGAAATCAAACAGAGATTTTACATCGTCCGAAATATTTTTTGGGCCCGGTTTGCATTTCACAACGTTTTTAGATTTTGTTTTAGAACGCTTTGATATTGGATATTTCTGCCATTTTGAAAGTTTGTCTTTACCTGTGAAAGGTTCCTCTTCAAAATTTCCACTTGGTTCACAATCACTCGCGTCCTGTTCACTCTCACTATCGTGTTCGCTATTGTTGACTTCTTCATCACTGAAGTCACTGTCGTGTTCCAGAAGCTCTGGGGGTTCCTCATGCTCTTCCTGATCCGAGAGGTCTTGGAGCTCTTGAAGAATCCTAGGAATATCCTCGTCCCTGATTATTTCCCTTGACCTTTTTTAAAAAAAATAATTGTTTAAATACAAGTTCGTAACATTATATCATTAAAAAAATATAAAGAACAATAATTTATAGGACATTGGATACTTACATTATGAAGAAATCCACAGTAAATGTTGGTGCACGAGAGGGCGCACGTTGTACTAAGTGCTACAAGACGACTTTCTCCCTTGAAAGTGCAAAACAAACTGACCGTTGGGGATTTTCCGCCGAATGACCCATTCATTGTGTGGTGGGGGGTGTTGGGAAGGATTAGCTAAATGGGTAAGCCCCAAATATTCCTGCGAGGGACGAGGGATCATTTTTCCTGGGGCTGAAGCACTTTATACAACAGCGCGTCCGCTGGCGGGTTAAAGACTCGCCTTTGTCCAAGCGATGAATTGCTTCTAATTTTTTTTCAAGCGAAATAACCACTCTTTTACGTTTTTTAGCTGCGATGTGATCCATGGTGTGACCGGACATAAACTGAAAATGAATGAGCTATGTATTGTAGGATGGTTGTGCCAAGTAGAGATGTAAATACAATATTCCCCGACCAGGGGAAGGAGGGTCGGGTGCTAGAGATGTATTTCTCAGAAGGCAATTAACGACTGTCTTAGAGCTTCCTTTTCAATAAACCGCTTGCTGAACACCTGCATCCGGCCTAGGGTTTTGAGGGTTTTAACCTTTATGTAGGGATGTGAAAAAAATTTGACTTCACTGGGACGTGCGTGGGGTGCTCAGCATCCCAATTTTAAATTTCACCTATTACAATAATAAAAAATTTTTCTTTTCAGTATTTCATTTTAGCCTTTCTCTAAATATCAAAAAGAGTTTGGGAAACATGGTAGAAAATAAAATTTAAAAAAAAAATGACAGAAAATTCAAACTTTAATTATATAAGTAACGTTCAGCTAACATTTTTTTTAAGACAAAGAAATGGTTCATTTTTTAGAGGAAAATTTTTTTAAATCTTATGAAAATTTTAAAGTTCATATTAAAGATAAAAATACATAAAAAGAAAGAAAATAATAATTATAATAAAAAATTGTGCAGGGATCAATTCTTGTAGCAATTTTTGCAAAGCACGGCCGAGCATAACTTGCAAGATGGTGCTTTGCGTTTGTCACAGGACTGGGTTGTTTTTTGATCCTTATTTCTTGGGCATCTTGACTGTGATTTTTTAATTTTTTGAGTACTTCTTGCAGTAGAGGGGGCTGATTCGACTGATCGTTCTCTTGAGACTGGTCCTTCCTGAGTACCTGTCAAGGGTAATTCCTGTCGTTTTTTTCTTCATATTTTTGTATTATATGAGAAATACAGTCTCGAAGTTCACGGGGGGGGGTCGTTTGTTCAAAATTCTCCTTTTCATATGAATGACAACCATACTATCTCCTAAGAGTTTATTAGCAGATTTCCCTTAAGGGGCTGATTATATTGTACCAATATACAATGGGCCACTTTTAAGGGCTTGCTTAATTTTCCTCTCAATCAAAGAGTGGACAGAATCACCTTCATTTTGTGTATGCCCTTTGATAAGAAATTTGTGAGTGATTGAGTTAAGGCCGTATTTAAGGAGAGCATACATATAGGCGGCTAACATGAACTGATTCTTTTGCTGACCGCTACAATTATCCGAATAAAAAATTGCATCCTTATATATTCCAATATTCTTCTCTATATATTTTAGAACACACGAACCTAGTTCATTTGCTCCACGGTGCCCGTTTGATTCATCCCAAACATAACATTCGGTTGTTTTTTTATGAAGATCGCAAATTGTTAAGTTTAGGACATTCAATTTGGAATAATAATAAAAGGCAGAACAATCGCCTTTTGGCAATGGCATGACAGCTTGTAAATCGTAAACTGATAATAAGGCTTTACCCATTAGTGTCTGCTTGTCATTTTCCTTCTCTTTCCTTGATAGCTCTTTTTCTACCAAGTGCTGATCGTACTTTGCCTTCAAATAAGCTTTCTCGGCCTCTGACGCATTCTCATAAGCAACACATGTTTCGCATTGATCATTTTTGGGCTGGAAAAAACTTAAATTGAAAACATGATAGAAGTAATTGAAATTACAGGACACAACGTTATCTTTTTTGCAATCGTTCAGGTAGTCCGAGTAAATGCCAGTTGAGGAGGTAACATTCAAACCGCCGTGCTTTGTCCGGATGAATGTACTTTTTAGGAAACCATGAAATTGAATATAAAACATATATATATATATATATATATATATTTGTTTTTTGTAATGAAAAATACTCCTATATGGTTTAAATAAATGTTTTGTCAATGAGATACATTGTTAAAATAGTTTAGCGTAATAAGTATAATAAACATTAGATAATAAATTGGACCAAGCACACTTTGCATGAAACAAATGGACAAAGCATGTTTTGTATAAAATAGAGATGGACAAAGCTTATTTTGAATGAACATTTTTATTATGTCACAAGTTAAAATAAAAAGAAATAATCGCATTACTATGAGACCTGAACTGTCTTAAATGTGTAGATCACACAATTCAAGTTCCAGACAATCACATTCCTCTTCAGGAATTTCCACATCTGTTGTAGGAACATTAAAAATAATGTTTTTGTACCATTTAAGGCGGTCATCAGCAAATGGCTCATCAGCCCACTTTTCATTGAACATCTTGATGAGAAGTTTGTTCACATCAGTTTTCTTCTCCTTACTAATAACATGACCTATTGGCACATTTTCTAATTGAATTTTGTCAAACTGAATGTTACCTGCTCGCCTTAATGAAACAAAATGTTCGCTTTCAAATCGGTAGTTCTTCATACCCTTAACTATAACATACTTCTTGCTGTTATTCTTCAGTTTCCCTACTGCTTCAACGACAGTTTTTCCTTTTATTTTTCTTTCAATTAAATCTCCTTCTTTCTTTATTTTTATTTGGATTCTTTTCATCTGACTGATAGAATCAATATCTTTGTAGAACTTACTAAGGTCTTTAGTGTTGAAGAGTTGCCAATCTTCTCCGAGATATTTAATCTGTCCAATCTTTTTGGATGATTCAAAATATTCCTCCATTGTTAAAATCATGGGATGTTTTCTTAGGAGTTTTTCACACCTCCCAAAAACTCTGTCTGCAGGAAGAAAGCTATGGCCCCGAACTGGAAAATGAACCCACACCTCTTCAATAGGTGTTTCTTTAGTTTCTAAGAAATGTATAAGACTTCTCAATACAATATTATTTTTGTTTTGTGAAGTACATCCATCACAAAAGAGGCGTAAAATCTTTTTGCCTTCAAAATTAAGTGCTGAAAGATGATTTAGTAAAGCAGAAAAAATTTCTAGGCTCCCCTTCCCTGCCTGGTCTTCGCTCCAGAAATAGAAATATGGATCTTTAGTTTGCAGGTCAGTTATACATAAATTGTACAAATTGATTTGCCTAGCATAAAATGCCTCCTGTATTGGGGTTTTAGGAAGAGGCTGTATCTGCTGAAGATCAAAAGCCAGAGAGAGAGTGTCTTCAACGTTTGTTTTTAATAAATCATAAAACGCTTGAGCTCTTTTCTTGTGAATCCTTTTTTCAACAATGTACTGCATTTTTTCTGCAGATCCAGGTTGTGTTTTCTTAACCTTCCTAGGACTGGGTGGATTGTAAAACGTTAAGGACTGAGTGGGGTCCGCACGGACCTCAACTTTAAATTTCAATTTTACACACTAAACCACATTTAATTCTTTTTTCTTTATTGTATTTAATATTTAGGTATATTATAGGTTAAAATAAAATAAAAACAAATATAAAAATAATTTTTGTTTATTTATTAATAAAACGTTTAACAAATTTGTACCTTTTGATCATTAAAATTATTAATTTACAAAAAAAAGTTTTATAGTAATTAAATAAGTTATTTTACTGTTATATTTATAAACATCATGAAAGCAAAAAAAAACATTAAAAAAAATAAAAAATAAATACTAGTTTTCAACATTGACACAATTTATGACATGCAGGATTATGATTTGTATGTTTTGGACATATAAATTGTCCACAGCTGTTACAGAAATTTTTAACTTTGATATCGACTTTTCGAGGACACAAATAGCATCTTCCCCTACTTTTGGGCCTTGTTGCTGTAGCAATCGACGTCGAAGGCTTCGATTCTTGATTTTCTTCGATATCGATGCACTTTTCCATCATTCTTATAGTATCTCTCTTCAGCCTTCTGCATAAATGTGGATTATTCAATCTTTCTCGAATAAGCGGTTCTGCTAATTTCTTTCCCAACTCCAAGAGAAAAATCCGCCTTCTGTCAAGTGAAGAAATTTTCCAGTCAGGATGGAGTTTCGTCCACACTATATGCATTTATCCCTGCTATATCTAATGTATTCATGAAAATCGTCATTGACCATCTTTTAGTTTGCCGTTTTGTGGAATATTCTGCTACCATTTTGTCGAGAGTGTCTACAGCACCTTTGGTTGCATTATATGTACTGATAATTTCTGTTTTTTTTTTTTGTTTCATTATTTATAATATTGTTTGTGTGATGTTCGCTTGATAATAGTATTACACATTTATTTGGTTTGGGTACATATGATACTAAAGTAATTTCACTTTGAAATCCAAAAAGAGATTGATATCTTGGACGATTTTTTGCTGGCAGGAATTCTTTTGGAATAAATGTTTTATTTTTTCTGAGTGTGCCAATTAAAGTTAGTTTTTTGTCAAGAAGTTCTTCCGCCAATTCTAAGGACGTGAAAAAGTTATCAGTGGTTATGCCATGGCCAGGACCCAGGATGGAAACTAAATCTAAAACCACTCGTTTTCTTTGTTCACGTTCAGGGGTTGGACCAGTTTTTCCCAAATAAATCTGAATATTTCTGCAATATGCTGTTTCACAATCAGCCATTACCCATATTTTGATGCCATACTTTGCAGGTTTTGATTTCATATACACCCGAAAAGGACATCGTCCTCTGAAAGGAACAAGTTGTTCATCAATTGTCAAATGGCTTCCAGGGTGGTAATGTTTTTGGCAATTTTGTGTAAATATATCTATTACGTCTCTTATAGGAGCTAACTTGTCTGTGGATTTCCGTTCCAACCTTGTGTACATATTGTCAAATCTACAATTAGAAGAAATTTCTTTGAACCGATCTCTCGACATCGTAGATGAAAAAATAGGAATTTTGAAAGGGTAACTGTCCGTCCATAGCATATTTATTGGTTCTCTATTGCTTTTCATGGCTCCACTAATTATCAGTAATCCGATATAAGCATACATTTCGGTAGGGGTAACATTTTTCCACAACAAATTTTTACCATGTTCTTGATTATATATGAATGTATTATGAAATCCCCTCTGATTTGTAGAACTGACGACAATGTCTATAATGTCCGGAGAAATAAAAAGTTTGAAAATATCTAAAATTTCACTATCTAATGGAATTTGTTTAGAAATACCTGGTGGCATGTTGATAATATTCGAAGACCTTGATTTTCTTCGCACTATAGGTTGCTTCAACCAAAAAGTTTCATCTTTAGATAGAAATATTTCTCCTAAATCTTCAAACGAAATTTCGTCTGTGAAATAATCTGCCTCCCATTCATCATTAGCCTCTTCTTCAATTTCTAAGAAGTCCTCATCTTCAGAAATCTCATTTCCCGAATCAAAACCAGAAGGGTGATCGTGTGTTTCGCCTGGTAGATCATTGAGGCTGTCCTGCTGTGCAGCGCGAGCTAGTTCTATGATTTTAACTGTCCGAGAAGAAAACATGTTGACACATGCAAATTTAACACGAAACTGATTCTTCAAAATAGGGAGAGAGAAAAGTAAAATCTAAAGGGCAGGAATTTCTAGGAAATTCAATTACGATTTATGTAAGAAATAGGCTTTAGAATTTCTGTGAAAGAAATTAAACCACATTAGCTCCATGTTTTTCAAATTATTAAGTTAATATTATTGAGTCGATTTACTACCAAGAAAAAGTAATTTTAAAGTTAAAAAAAAAAAAAGTTTATTTATACCAAACTAAATTTGGTCACACTAACGACTACGTGGGGTCATCGCACACCCCAGGCGTGTTTTTTGTCATATTTGTTCAAATATCATGCAATTCATTTAGTTTTTTCCATTTATTTTTTCATATTTTGAATCAAGACACTTGCAGAGGAAAACTCCTAGAAGGACTAAGGGATATCTATAAATTTATAAAAACGGCTAGCGAAAAACGAGCCGTGGGGTGCGGGATGACCCCACTCAGTCCTAGGAAGGTTAATCTTTTCAGTCAGCAAACAGCATTTACTGCAAGCGTCACTCGCTGGCGATCTGAATCCAATATTGAACTCTTGGACAAAAATTCTTCTGAACATTGCTGGGCTCACTTTCATTTCATCAGAAGCAGCATCATTATACATATCACACAGTTTCTTTACAGAAAGATCACAGCTTAGATAAATTCTTCGAGACTTTTTTCTGTTATAGTGTGATTCTGTGCCTCGAAGGTTTTTGATGAATTGCCTTACATTTCCTTTTTTTGATAAACTTAAGTGGCTTTTCCTATCACCCCCTCTTTTATCTTCTATCGGTTTGCTAGCATTTACTTTCCGAGCAATATATTTTAATCTAGTGCGACTAACTCCAGTCACTACGGAGAGAAAAAAATTCTGGCAAACTGGGATTTTGCCTGCGTCCCTTGTTGGTAAATGGTATGTAGCAAAGAATTCATGCTCCATACCAGGTTTTTGACGTTTATTTACATCAACTAACCTAGGCCTACGACGTTTAATTGGACCAGTCTTAACCCGTAACCACAGGCGCAATAACCACAGTTTTATAACGCAACTACAGGCATGCGGTCTCCCTGACTCCTACCCCTCACGTCGCACACTGGGGCCGTATGGCCAAAAAGCGGAAAAAATTCATTATCTCAAAAACAGATTAACATAGAAACCTGGGGCTGGTCTCATTCGACTCAGAATAAAAAAATACATTAAGTTCAATGGTGTTTATTGAAATTTTGAAGAAAATTAAATAACTAATTAGTAAATAAAAGCCTATTGGCAAGATAAAAATTTCGGAATAGGTTGCACTTATGAAAACCAGTTAAACAAGTGTTTTGAGTGTATATTGTAGTTAAATAATGCTTACAAATAAAAATTCAAGGAAGTTTAAAAGACTGGAGAATTTCGTAAATAATAAAACTAGAAATTCAAAGTCAAAGCTTGTTCAAATTGAAATGAAACTTACGTTTTCAAATTGAAGGAAATTATGTTAAAAGTTGTTTAGCTGCATCACTGATTTCCAGGTGCTTTTTCTTTGGTTCGGGTCTCATGCTCATGATCTGAAGTCTCCAGTAGCTTGTGGAACACGTCTTCGTTGGTAGATACACGAGACATTTTCCGCGATTTTCTGATCCTGAAAGCCAATATTCCAACTGGGAGAATCGACTTCTGTACTATTTCAGCACCATGCAATAAAATCTTGTGCACAGTGGATGGCATATAGTACCATGAATACTTCTCAATGGCCATCTCAGCTGTTTCTTTTGAAAAGAGTCGGAATTTTTCTGGGTCGATTATTGCATTGCTATTTATTACTTCGAGAATGGTAGCGATCCGGTGGATTAGAGTTTCGTCGACTCCCGTTATTGCACTTGTGACCTTGCAATCATAGAAAAATCGTCTGGCAGTGTTGCCATTATTTGAAGATCCGCAACCCTGCTTAACGAAGTCTACTTTGATGCCGACTTTCTCAAGAAACTCTTGTTGAATACGTTTCTTTTCGTTTTCGTGCATGACTCGTGTGTCTTTTGTAGTTCTCCATTTTTCAAAATTTTTGTTATAGGCAATGTGAAGGATGTATTCCATACACTTGATTCTGGCGTGTAATGGAGAGATACCAAATTCGAGAGCACTCACATTAAGAGTCTTTTGTTGGATTTTCGCCAAATCGTTCATTTCCGAAGGTAAAGCACCGCATATGTAGCAGGCACTGGCAGACTTTGTATTTGTTATGGCTTGAGCTACCTTGCCGTCCAACATTGTCATCACCAGAATATGTCGAATTCGGATGACATTCTCGCCAATCACTACTTCGGTAACTTCCAACTTCTCTATTTCTTCTTCAACTAATTTTTTTTCAGCTCGCGCCAAATCAAGTGTCTCTTTTTGGAAACTGTATCGCAAGGGCCTGCAATGCCTTGTTGAGGAAGGTCGGCAATTTTCCCAAATCGATATATTTTGACCAACATCAATTGGGTTTGTGAGCTTCAGAGGAACTATTGACGTCATGAATAAATTCGAGTCACTTATTTCGCTTTTGTCGATCGAATATTTTTGAGCAAATTCACTTTGGCCTGAGGCACCGTCGAATCCCCATTTCGTCGACAATATTAATTCACAATTGTTTAATTTTTCTAGTTCTTCTGGAGGTTTTATTTCCAGAATTCGTTTTGCAGTATGGTCGAGTAAATTCTGCAAAGGGACTTCTGCGGATGTTTCATTAATTGTCATATTTCCAGGGTAGCACTGTTTCTTTGAGGGGATTAATTTTTTATAACTTGGAAATACATGGCACCCATGGTCTTTTAGCGCTTGTCGAATCATCTCGTACTGATATTTTGTCAGGTTGGCCTGGAGAAATATAGCTAATGCCTGATCGGATGACAAAGCTTCGGGTTTATCGTGGTCTTCGTGTCTAGCGGCTGCGTTAATCAAGCTTTGTTCGTACGATGCTTGAAGGCTGCGTATTTTGTTCCTCTTGCTTCTTTCACCACAATCATCAAAGTCTTTACTTGGTCTCCCAACACATCCTGTCGAATCGTCGTCTGCTATGTGGAAAACATATTCATTTTCCATCCACTCATTGAATATTTTTCTGAACCTCGCCCGGTCCCGATTTACTTTTTTTGTTTTTTCATTAAAATGAGGCGAAAAACTCTTATTTAGAGCTGTCACAATTAAAGAAATATTTTTTTCGTCAAGTTCAGGGTGATTTCGTTGAAGAAACACGTCAAAATTTGTACCTCCCCACAAGCAGTCACACAAATCGCGGTATTTAATTTTTATAGAGCTCATGATTAGACAATGTTAGCAACTATACTGAACTGGAATTAAAAGTGTTTTGAAAGTGGCGACATGTATTATCTGAGACAATTGGGTAAACAAACAAAAGCGTACTCTGATCCTTTCCTTTCTTTACGGTGTTATGATCGGATAGGCAGATAAAGGCAGATGATTTTTGTTTTAATCTTTACTTTAACACGTCTATTTTGAGAAAATAAGTTCCCCATCCCGGAGGAAACCGGAGCTTTTTTTGTAGCAATACCTTTTCAAAATGTTTATGGTAGCTCTTAACTTTGGTCTAGTTACGTGACGAAAAATATTTTTTTAACCAATTCGTCTTATGTGTGGCATATTTAAACATCCTAGAACAGGAATAAAACATTAGAATTATTTCACTATTTTTTTTAATTATATACCAAATTCTGAAAGTTATCTGTAATTTAACCAAAACTTCGACTATCTTGAATTTAAGACTCAATAAATGGGGCTAAACATTAGTCCAGATGAAATTTGTGCTATATCGAGATGCAGTGGCTAATGTACAATAGAATCAGGAGCCAGATGATCAAAATCAAAAATTTCGAAAAATCGAATTTTTTCCACACTTGCCCCAGTGTGCGTCGTCCTGTACGGCGTCTCAATCGCCGCTTACGCTCTCTTTCCTGGGGGTGTTTCTTATTACACATTCTTTTCAATGACAAATGTGTAAAAGTTGACAAAAGTTAAAAAGAAATCGACAAACAAATAAAAAATTTGTTTCTACTATATTTTATGAACTTTTACATTAACATCATTTGTTCGTCATTTTTTTTTTGAAATTAAAAGGATCATGAAATTTATAAAATCAGCAGTTCCACAAATTAAATTAGTGGAAAAATAAAACTAATTTTTAATTTTTTTTATTTTTATTGTTACTAAGTACGTCAGAAACTTCAATATAAGTATATAATATAAAGAGAAAATGCATACGCTTAAAACTATAATAACTCATTAATAATAAAAACAAAACAAAAAAAACTTTTTTCCATATAACCAATTAAAAATGTCTTGCTAATCATCATTTTGAATTTCTTGACCTGAACAGTTTTGACAAATCGGAACTGAACAATTTTGTAAACAAATTGGTGTGGCGCAGAGGTAACACTGATATGATGTTTTTGTTTTTTTGGCTTTGGGGCAGGTCTGGCAGGTTTTCCGGGGATTGAGTTTTTCTTTATAAACTTGTCTTCTTTCCGAACCTTTAACAATAAAAATAACAATGATTCTCATAAAATATAGGAGACAATAATAAATTAGGAATTCTTGCAGAAAAATATTTACCTTTAGGGATTCTCAGGATTTCCCTTATTATATCTTTTGTCAAAGATGGTACTTGTCGTATCGTAAGTCTTTTCATCATGTGAGGTTTTACAAGTTCTAATGCTACCGACAGTCCAAAATCAACTCTCTGCATATCCTTTTTATCTTTATATAATCCATATAATATGTAAGAATTAACATGGGCTATATCAAGTATTCGGGAAAAAACAGCCATCGACCACCTCTGTGTGCGACGCCCTGTACCATAATTTTTGCACTTTTCATCTAATGCATCTACACCGCCTTTAGTCATGTTGTAGTATTCTACAATTTCTTCTTTCCCTGTCTCTTGGTCCGTGCATTGGCGGTGGTGCATTGAAGACAATAAAATTGTTACACAATTTTTTTTGGGAACTACTGACAACAAAGTTAGGTCTTTTGAATAAACGTATTGTACTGAACCAACAGTCTTTCCCTTTGTCCTCAACAATTCAGAAGGTATTTCCCGTTTATTTCTTCGTAGAGTACCCACATATGTAAGACCTTTACGTCCTAATTCGGTTGCCAAAGGAATTGACCCGAACCAATTATCAGCCGTTATATTTAGGTTTGTGTGCATAAGGGCTTTGACAAACGGAGAACTGACTGGGTAGGTTTGGCGAGTTTTGATTCTTCGAAGCTCAAATTATCGCCGTCTGAATTTTTCCCTGCATATATGTAAGCATTATATAAATAATGGTTCCGTGCATCGGTCATACACATAATTTTTATGCCATATTTGTCAGGTTTGTTAGGAATATACATCTTAAATTTGCATCTACCACGGTAGCCAACAAGCATCTCATCAATGCATAAGTTCGCTCCGGGATTATACAATGACTGGCACGTCTTTATAAATGAATTAAATATTTTCGATATTGGTGCCAATGGATCAGTTTTTTTTCCGTTCTTCTCTATCTTCTGGATTATCGAACCGTAAGGCAACAAGAAGAATACCAAATCTATTTACGTTCATAACTGCACGAAATATATTCCGGCCGGTTCCGTCCGTGGCAAATAATTTGCGGATATCTTCGTGGTTAGATTTGAATAATCCCGAATACAGAAGAAGTCCAAAGAATGCGCGCATTTCGATATCGTCAATATCTTGTAAATCCCTCGGCCTATTCACGTATTTTTCGCGCATGGAAGATAATTTCTTATTTGTCCATAAAACAACCTCTTTGACTAATAAATCATCAAAAAATAAATTAAATACCTCCAGTGGAGTTGGAGAAGATGGCAACTGTGCTGCTGAAAATTTTAATTGAGGTAGTTTTAATATTATATTATGTTTTAGGGTTCTAGTATTTTTAGAAACAAAAGGCTGGTCCATCCATTTATAACAACGCTGCTTACCGTAATAGGCTTTCTGGGCTGGCTCGTCTTCATTATCGGACAGTTCTTCATCAGATGTTGCACTCTGCTCAGACGCACTCTCGTGTTCACTAAAAATTTCAACATCTTCACCCTCACTACCAATGTCACTATCATTGTCTTCAGCTTGTAACCACGTCAATACAGTTTCACAAAATCTCGAATCATCGGTAAAAATTTTTGAGGGCCCTGGACAGTTTTGACCCGACATAACTGTTATATAAAAATAAGCACTTGATTTTTATAAGGGAAATTACGGAATACCGAGAATTAATACAATTTTAAAGAAATTAATTGAATTTACAAAGTTACGCTTTCACAGGCATGCGGTCAGAGGGACCCCAAGCAGAACTTAACCTCAAATAGCGCGTGCATTATAAGGAATTGGAAGCAACTGCGGGATGGAACGGGCACTTCCCGCCTAAACGGGAAGGTAAACAAAACACAGATGGCCTCAGCCGACTAGATCTACTCAGAATCGAGACATCTTCTCTTCGCGCGGTCTGAGGAACCCCATGCCTGTAGTTACGGGTTAACCTGGGAGAACTCGCTAGGAATTGTGAAACGCGAGAACTCGCGCGTGAGATTTTCTCTCACCCTGAAAGTTTTTGCTTTATGCAAGCGTATACCAATTTCTAGACAACAAATATCGTTATTATAATATGTTTAATAGGTAAACAAATAAGTAAACACAAAATAGCGTAAAAAAAGTTATATATTGAATTAAATTATTACAATGTGGAACTGAAAGAAGAATTTAACATAAAAATACAGTTTAAATTTTTAAAATTTTTGAGACAATAAAATAAAATAGGAATGTAATTGTTAGGTACAATAAGTAAAATGATCAAATGAACAAAAAATAGGAACTGATGTTGCGCACATATGGGATTTTTACAAACATTGCACTCCTGAAATTCGCTTCATTGTATCACGCACATCACAAGGAATATTTGGGATAGCTGAACGTCTTACCAAATGCTCTTTCATTAGACTTAGGGCTAAGGTCTTCAAAAATAGCCTTATACATTATAAAGCTATTGATCCCTCCAATGTTTAGAAATGAAAAAAACAAAGTTAGCGGCCATCTACAGCTAACCCTTGAAACAGAGTAAATAGCTTTCATTTCATCTACAACGTCGACTCCTCCTTTGGTGAGATTGTAGAAAGTTATTATTTTGGGTTTCGCTGCAACTCCTGTAGTTTTATCAATATTATCGTCGTTATGTAAAGTTGATAACACTAGCACTATTTTGTTGACTTTGGTTTTGTAAGAGACTAATGTTTCAGATTTCGTGAAACTAAGCATGCTGGTATGCACAGATTTATTTTTGGTCACAAGAAATGAAGGCGGAATTTCTCGTTTGTTCTTCCTCAATGTTCCAACTAAAGTGGTTTTTTTTCGCAAGTAAGTCTTTTGCCAGAGGAATGGAAGTGAAATAATTAGCCATGGTGATATTTCTCCCACTGCCCAAAATATGATTTTACATTTTACAGATAAATTAATCTAAAAGTAAACAGCTAGCGTTTGAATTTAATATATAACGGGAGAACTCGCATGTAGAGCAAAACTCTCACCGGATACGTTTTCCAAAGAACAACTGGAGGGGTGAAGATCACGACAGTACTAACTGACTGCGAATGACGGCAAACTGTGACCAAACGTCCAAACTCCAGCTAGACCAGTGGTTCCCAACCTTTTATGAGGTATCGCCCCTTAGTGGAAGACGACTCACCCCTGTCGCCCCCCTTCTCTTAGTACGGTATACCCTTATTTAAATGTAAGAAACGTGTTGTTGTAAAAATAATAGACTGAATTATTATGTTAAATGATTTATTATTATATACAATTATTATTATTTCAATTAATTAATTTACCGTTTTAATGGCTCCCTTGTGCTTGGTGGACTGCTGTCAAAGCCTGAATATCCGGCTGTATGTTGGTCAGGTGAAGGCGCAGGTCTCCTTTGGTGCAAACATCCAATTTGTTCCTTTGTTTTGTGAGGAGCTGGACGACAGAGCTGAATCCTTTTTCCACTAAATATGTGGATGGAAATGAGATTAGAAGGGATTCAACCATTTCCCACAGTTTTGGATAAGATTCCATGAGTTTTACCGAGCCTAACTCGTAACCATGCTGCTTAAAAATCATCTTTGCCTCACAGTCATATTTCAGGTCCAAAAACTCTGTCTGCAAAATATGTTCAAGGGTGTCCACCGCGTCAAACGAAAATGTGGGTGGGGGGGGGGGGGGGTGGGGGGGGGTGGGGTGTGTGGGGGGGGTGGGGGGGGTGTGGGCGGGGTGGGGGTGGGGGTGGCGGGTAGGGGGGCGGGGGGGGGGGGGGGGCGGGGGCGCGGGGGGGGGGGGGGGTGGGGGGGGGGGGGGGTGGGAGGGGGGGGGGGGGGGGGGTGTGGTGGGGGTGGTGGGGGGGGGGGGCGGGGGGTGGCGGGGGGGTGTGGGGGGGGGGCGCTGGGGGGAGGGGGGGGAGGGAGGGGGGGGGGGTGGGGGGGGGGGGGGGTGGGGGGGGGGGGGGGTGGGGGGGGGGGGGGGTGGGGGGGGGGGGGGGTGGGGGGGGGGGGGGGTGGGGGGGGGGGGGGGTGGGGGGGGGGGGGGGTGGGGGGGGGGGGGGGTGGGGGGGGGGGGGGGTGGGGGGGGGGGGGGGTGGGGGGGGGGGGGGGTGGGGGGGGGGGGGGGTGGGGGGGGGGGGGGGTGGGGGGGGGGGGGGGTGGGGGGGGGGGGGGGCATATACTATATTTTTAATTGCACTGTTTATCTGGAGAACTGGAGTCAATTCAAACAAACTAATTATGTGATGAGTACTTCATAATCATAATGTATCAAAATTGACTAAAAAAAACTCACGCCGCAGAATTTTTTTTTTTTTTTGTTGCCCTGTGTAATCATCTCCTGGAATGCCATGTTTGAAAGGTGTGGAAATATTATTCTCTGTCACATAGCGACCAATGGTTTCCAGCACTTCCTTTTTAGATAAACCAAATCCCCATCTCTCCATTGTTTTCAGACATTCAGCAATGATTTTTTCTTCTTCATGACGAATTGCAGTTGGTCTCCCCATGGTGCTACTTTTTAGTCCCCTCTGTCCTTTGACATGTTTGAATAAAGTTGCCTTAGGGATTTTATAAACATGTGAAGCTCTGTATAAACACATCTCACCATTTTTTACGGCGGTAACTGCACCAAGGAGCTGTTCTTTTGAGTATGATGGAAAGGCTTTTTTCCTCTCGTACTTGCGCACCATACCTGCCAAAAGTTTGAAAAATCAGTTACTAGTGGTTTCAACAAAGGTAGTAATGATTATATAATTTTTACAATTAAGTTTTCTACATTATTAGTTTTAACGTCCTAAAATCCCACCCTGGCTAGAAAAGGGTGGTAACCTGTAGATAACCCGTCCTGAAGCCTAAGTTGCAAAAAGTTGACATTAATAAATAATAATAATACTTTATTAGTTATACAAAACTAAGCTTTACATGGATACTATTTTTTTGAAAATCGGGGAGGGGCAAGTGAGTAGTGCCATTTCAAAACTTGTATTCTCCACTTTTCATAATTTTCCAGTAGGGCAAAAAAACTGATTATCTTAAAATTATCCATATTTATGTTATAATTTTTTTTTCCGTTAGATAACTTAAACTGCCTATTGATTTAAAAAAGGTGCAAACTAAATTGGAAGAGTTTTCCAGCAGCAACATGTGTTTAAAATTTACACATAGCTAGTTTTGCTCTGGCAGCTTGGAGAAGACCAGTTCTGAAACAGACTACTGAGGATAAGGCAAGTTTTGTTTCAGTTAATTTGTAAAGTATAATTCTGGTTAACTCATCTGAATTACAAAAAATTAATGAAGCTGAAAAGAAATAACACACTTTAATTATATTAAAATTTAAAATTATACTTAGGATGATAATAAAATAATATTTTTTATTTATTTATTTTTTTAATTTGACAAAAATATGGTTACTTACTGGAAAAATTACATTTTATTATAGGTATAATGAAAATGTAATAATTACTTTAAACATTTTTTAAAACAGAAGCAATATACTTCTTTAAAAAAGTAAAAATTCACATTCCTGTCTTAAAACAAAAAAAAATTAAGTAAAGCCTTCAAACACTTCAAGATTTTCTTGTTGTTCACAGTAGCCATCGAAATCTTCATCGCCATCTCTGCAATTTACTGAAGAAATATATGTATAAATTCACATAGAAGTCTAGGTCTTCATTTTGTTCCCACGTGTCTCCGAAATGTTTCTGAAGCAGATTTTTAACATCTTGTATTTTGGCATCCTTAACAGGTACACCTAAATTGATATTTAATGGAGAAAAATTGTCAATTTTCTTTCCCTTCTTTAATATAGATTTTGGCATTCCCGTGTTTATTATGTAAGTAGCCTCTCCTTGAATCAGAATATTATTCCCTTGGGATTTTTTAAGTATGAACCGTTTAGCAACAGAAAATTTAAAGTGCCACTGACGGGGGTCTTTTTCGTTTAACGCCCGCCAGTGACTACCTTCAATAACTTATTACTAAGAAAATAACATATGATTAAGAAATCAAATTATAAAATGTTTTATTTATGAACTGTTATATAGAAAATAAATTTAAAATATATTTAGAGGATTAAGGAATTTATAATTACAGCTTCCAGCAAGATGTGATGTCCTTTAACATTGTCTGGAATAAGTCTTTGTCCTTATTACGTCTGCGCCACATGAATTCACATAGGTAGGAATCTATGTGGTTCCTCCTTGTTCCACATTCTTTTTTATTGCGTCTTTTCGCGTTAGCCCAGAGTGACTCTATTTTTTGTGTATGAGCTCCGGTGACTAGATCAACAAAGTTTTCCGAGTGGTTTACTGTGAAGTGGGTGTAGTTATATTCCGGGATTGACTCTATTCCGCTATACGCACGCCACAAATCGGACATTATCGTCGTGCCTGGAAGGATGGAGTCCTTTATGCAGCTTAACCCGTCACTTCCCACAGGGTCACTGTTCAAATTTTCAGAAATATTTTTTTGTAACTATACTTTCTAAGCTTTGTTTATGAGGTTTTTAACACTTTTAAGCAAATTCACACAATATTGGGCAAAATAGAGGGTATGCACCTCTAGGTGCTTATGGGCACTAAAGGTTTGGAATGGGATTCGGAAGAACAATATTGTAAAATTCAAAAACAAACTTTATTACAAAACTGATACAAAAGAGAATATAAACTTTAGAAAAAATCATTACATAAACATTTGTAAAACTATTAAACAAAAAAAATTAACAATTTTACAAATTACAGTGATGCATGAAAGTCAAAAAAACAGTGCACATGAAGAGGCACATTACATTGCTTACATATTTTGCGAGTTCTTTTTTTACAATGTTTGCATGTCATGTGCTTTTCGCAGCTTTCTGCTTTGTGTTGTGATACTGTAGTCTCACTTCCCTGTTTTTTACTTGGAACATGATTGACTACATAAGATCTCTCTGGTGCTTTACCATAATTTCTACAGTAGTTTTGGACAATGCTCCTTCTGAATTCCACATATGACATTTTTATTTCAGGCTCTGTATGACGCTTTAGGCGCCAAGCATTATGACATGCGGCGTCCAGGCCAAATACAAATAGAGGGAACCACCATTTTCGTCCACGATAAGCTACACGTAACGAGTCAAGGTTTTCGTCAAACCTATCCACGCCACCCATGAAATAATTGTATTGTTTTATGATATTAGGGCAATCAACTTTTATCTTGGTCTTCTTCTTATCAATTGTTCCAATTCTGTCGACTTTAGTCACAGGTTGAACCCCGTGACAATTAGAAATTACTGTTACAATGTTATTGTCATTCCATTTTGAAATGGCTACATCTTCCTTGTACAGTGATGACATTGTACCCCTGGGTTTTTTGTGCATGCGTTTTGTTTCTTCTAATGGGCATTTCCCTGTTCTATTATCCAGAATCGTTCCAGTTCCACCAATATTCTTTTCATTCAGAACATGAAATAACTTCAGACTGCTGAAAAAACGATCAAAGTAGACATTATAAGGACCAGATTCAGGGGGAAGCCTAGAAACGAGTTCCAGGACAACTGCCGCACCTAAGCCATATTCTTCCTGAAAAGGAAGTTTTGCATTTTTGGACCCTTGATATGGCTCGAACGAAATCAGATACCCTAGTCTGGTTGCTATGGACCACAATTTATAGCCGAACTTTAGTGGCTTGCCATGAATGTGCTGTTTAGCACTGTGCTTGCCGTAATAGGGGACCATCGTTTCGTCAACTGAAACGTGGGAAGAACCAATATAAGAATAGTTTGAAGTGAAGTTATTTGATAGCAGTGTAAGATACCCTCGAATTTTACAAAATTTATCATTCAAATCCAATTTAGAATTGTCTGCTAAATGTAGGTATTGTTGAATTTCAAAAAAGCGATTTCTCCTCATACTAGATGAAACAAGGGAATTATGGGTATCCGATTGTGTTTCCCATAGCATTCGCATGTATTTTGGTGTAAGGTATCCGGTTAGCATCAGAATTGCTGTGTATACCTTGACTTCGGTATTGGATAAATTCAGGTTATGGTTTCTTTGCATGGCATATAAGTTACTTTGTTGACATACTAGGGAAACAATATCTTCTGAAAATAGTTTTTCAAACCAAGTCACACAACTGAGCTCTAAATTCTGAACTCCAAAAAATCTTTCGACATTATCAGCATTTGCAGCTCGTTTTGTAAATTTTGCCTCGTCGTCAATCCAGGTTATTTCACTGTGATGAATATGGGGTTTTTCGGATACTTTTGCCTTCTTCTTTTCCCTCTCATTCCCCAAATTTTGCTCATCCTTACGTTTTCTTCCCCGTTTTTTTGGGATCGCTTCCTTTTCAAGATCGCTTACGTTGCCTTCTAACAAAAGAGATGTTTTGTTTACCTCTTGGCTTGGATCGTCGAGGTTCTCAGTCTCTTCATTTTCTGCTTCCTTCACTTCAACTTCCGACATGAGAACTTGCCTAGGAAGGTGATTCAAATCTGCCTCAATTTCATCACCACTTTCTTCCCCCGTCAAATTTCCATCTTCTGGTGGAAAAAGTGTTATTTGCACATCCTCAAGACTTTCTCCCGCTTCTAGGCGAGCAATAACCACATGAAGTGGGACCCTATAAAAATAAAAACAGGGATCTGAAGTCATTTTCAAAAATGCATTAGGTGGAATTTACCAATGAAGTGAACCTTAGGTGCCCGTAAGCACCTACGGGTGCACTTCGTTTTATTTTCTACGACAAAAACATATGTATTCAAATAAACAACACAAAAATTACTCTACATCTTAGATTATACATTTATGAAGACATTCCAATTAAAAAATTGTAGAAACTTACGTTTTGTGAGTCATTTTTCAAAAGCACGTAGTAAGAATGCAAACAGGTTACTTCCAAGCGTGGAACCTCCAACTTTTAAGTGATGAGAGTTTTATTTGGCTGCACCCTATCTGGTGGGAATGCATGTGAATTAAAGCTTATGTGTTCTTTAACCGGTAGATGGCAGTGGATGTTCAGAAACCCTTGGCGGAACATAAATACATGAAAAAAAAACTGATGCACCTACAGGTGCTTATGGGAATTGACGGGTTAAGAGTGTACCTGCAGTCCTGTCTGGCACATCATAAATGAAACATTCGCTTGTTTCACGACAAATCCCGCCGAAGACCCACTGTTGCGGATATAATCTTCCTACATTGAATTTTCTCCTTGTAAAGCAGGACTCATCTATTTCCACAGTACAACCGGGACCACCTATTTTAATTGGGTTTTTCAGAAGTGAATCCGCACACACTTCGCGTAAGTAATTCTTCCAATCAGTCACGGTTTCTGGAGCCATGCCTAGCTCCTCTTGACAAAATGCTGTCGTTGTGTAACCCTTGGCCCATCCATAAATAAATACTATTATAGTTCTGAAGGATATTTTGGAATTCACAAACCACGTAGGTACCTTCTCTGAGACCAATGTCCTTACGGCGGGTTCTCTTATAACACCTCCAGCGGAAGGTATCACTTTTCTTAACCAGGACCATATCATGCCCTTCACAACATTTCCTTCCTTGATGGAGTAGTCCATTTTCTTGAAGGAATTTAATACATTCATCGTTGGAGCTGAGTTTATTGTATAGAGTAAACAACGCCATTTTTCAATTAACTTTGCAGGTTGAGGTTAAATAGATCAGGTGGAGCCAAAGATAATACTAAGATGTGTGGTAACAGGTTACACAATAATCACTGGCGGGCGTTAAACGAAAAAGACCCAACTTGAGTTTTT
Source organism: Riptortus pedestris (assembly GCA_019009955.1). Lineage (NCBI taxonomy): Eukaryota > Metazoa > Arthropoda > Insecta > Hemiptera > Alydidae > Riptortus > Riptortus pedestris. The sequence continues at coordinate 11,427,859 of CM032230.1, read as the reverse complement.
CACATAATTTCCTACTGCTTCCTTCCAGTTTTTTACAACAACATCCCCCCCTTGAAAACAGTTCCAAATCTCTGAAAAATTTCAATATATTCTTGAGATCTCACTATTGTTGATTTTTTTTTAGAATTCTTTCAATATTACCGAACACTCGATCTGGGGGTAGAAAAGAGTGCCCAGGAACAGGGAAAACTATCTGAAGTTCTTCAATATGAGATGGTGAACGTGTAGCCAGCCACGACATGCACATACTTATCATAATGGACTTTCTATTTTGGCATCAGCACATAGTCGCACTATTTTAATATTTTCTTGGAAGACGGTATTTAACAAACGATGATAAACGCAGGATGCAATTTCATTAGCCCCTTTATGGAATTCATGTTCCATCCATGTGTATATAAATACATTTTCTGGACTCATCTCTGAATGCGAATGTCCTTGCACAACTGTAAAATTATAGGTGTAAAGCTGTTGGCTGTAATATGCAACTTGGTCCAGTAACTTTGGATTTACCAAATTTTTCTCACAATCAAATGATAAAATAACAACTTAGGATTATCTTCTTTTAACATATCATAAAACGCACTACTTCGTTTTTCATGAATTTTTAGTTGATGAACTAATTCCTTTTTCTTCTCTTCGTCACATTCCTGACTTATTTTTTCTTTAAGAGAACAACACAGGGAACAGACATCTGTAGCTGGGGTCCCGAATCCTATATTAAAATTTTCATAAAAAATGTTATTAAAGAACGTTTTTTTCACTTTCATATTGGCTTCCACACTATTATTATAAATTGCTCTCAGTTTAGAAAGGTTTAATTCACTAGATAAGTAAATCCTATTCGATTTAGATTGACAATAATGCCCCTCTTTTCCCTTCAAAGACTTAATAAATTTTATAACTGAATCTTTTTTGCCTTGTAACAGGTGAGACCTTCTGTCACCACCTCTGCATTCTTTTGGTGATTCACCAGTTAACAAATTTTTTCTAGCTATGCGTTGCAAACAATCTTTTGATATACCTAAAATGTTTATAAAAGTTTTCTGGCAAACAGGTAGTTGAAAAAGTGAACAGTTACTTACTTTGACATGGTATTTAACTGAAATATTTTTACGAGAGCTGTCTGCTTTCTCTGCTCTTCCCCTGGTCGGTTTGTTTACAGAAATATATTTCAAAATGTAATGATCTTGTAGAACTTTAGTTTTGTTTTTATAAAAGTTTTTATGGAAATCGTATACATCATTCATGGAAAGGTTTTTGCACTTAAAAGATTTACTATTGTGTTTGCATGTAGGGTACACAAGTAAGCAGCTTGCTTGATGTCTTCTAACCTTTTCTTCTTCTCTTTTGGTCATTCCTTTTCTTTTCTGACGACATCCACCAGGCTCAATGGGAAAAACTGCAACTGTTTCATCCATCTTCTTTTTATTCAATCAAATAATATACCAATTATTTTACACAGAAGCACACTTTAAAAGAGAAAAACCACAATCTGAAAATTTCAACAGTTGCTGCTATCAGTAACATCCAGTAACATAAACAAAAATTATGAGGGCACAACTCCATTCAAGTTTCCAATTTCTCTTCAAATGAGTGTGAAATCATGGTCAGGACTCATTTAGTACTCAAATAGAGATGACTTACCGAAAAAATGAAGATAAAATTCCGATTCGGCTAGCGTAAACGTTATGGCATCAACAGGTCAGAACACAGTGAGGAAGACAAGTGTCTGGTAGAACCTTCCCCGTAACCTACTGCGCATTACTAGCGCTCCCAGCCGTCAATTTCCTTAACTATAGGTTCAGTAAGCAGAAACTCCAACAGATGGCATGTCTGTCTTTGTCAATAGAGTTTGAAAAATCGTGTTGGGTTCCACTTGCCCCGAATTTCCACTTAAGTAACATTTTCCTAAGTTTCTGCTTTCCTTTTCTTTTTGCTTTTGATTTTCTACTTTTAGATTTTGGTTTTTTGGACGAGGAATCATCTGTATCTACCAACAAATCATCACAATTAAAAGTGGGGTCTGCATCTGTATCATCACTATTAATCAACTCCAATATCATATAATGTTGAAAACTGTTTTTTAAAAAAAAAATTAGTAATATAGATATTTTCAGGGTGTAAACGGTATGTGTGTAAATTAAATTAAATCAATTATTAAACAAAACCATATATAAAAGTATCATACCATCTTCTATCACCATGGCTTCTGAACAGGTGGATCCTGTGTCTATAATTGCTATTATCGGCATTTATTTCTCCTCTTTCATTCGTAAAGTTATCAGCCATTGGCATTTTGGCTACCAATTGGTTGCGAGAGGATTGAGACATCTGAAGAAAAACAATAAAAATACAACTATTGCAGAATGTGTTAATTTGGCCGGCTTTTCAGTGATTTTAATCTACCGACAGTAAAATTAAATATTAACACAAGTCTCAAGCACAATTAATTATTTTTTTAACAGAGGCATAATTTAATATTCAAAGAACCTAAGGAATATAAAATGTGGTATTTACTTATTTGGCTCATTCTTCTTTTTGTAATGTTCTTCAGCTAATTTCATGATCTTATTAATTCTTGAAGACATGTTGAGCTTGAAGATTATTCAATGAGAAAGAATAATAAAACTTAATATTAAACTCACTGAACCACTTTTACTCACAAATAAAACACCGGAGTTTGAGTCAAGTAAACGACTGTTGATTCAAAATTCAGACTAGTCATAACCTCTTCTTCTGCTATAACCTTTTAATGTAGCCATATTTGCATTACTGGAGATTCAAATGATTAAATCACATGCTAATCAAGATAAAAGTATTAAGCTTCACTATTAGATTAATTCTATGAAAAATTAAGACGAAAAGTCTACACAAATAGAATTTAATATTGTTACTTAGTAAACAAAGCAATCTGCTGCATAAACAATTAAGTCAAACCTGAGGGTCTTTTGCAGAAGACGACCTCCAGTGACTACACATTATGTTATTTTACTCATATCAGGCTTAGGCTAGGTTTACACTATATAGCTGGAGAGCTATATAGCTCTGTTATATAGCATAGCTATATAAAAAAATAAGCTATATAGCTCCGTCAGCTACATATAGCTCTGCTAGATGTAGCTCTGCTATAAGTAAATTTTTGATGCTAATTTCGTGTAGCAGAGCTATACAGTATACAGCTGTTCAGTTCCTAGCCAGATGCCGAAGAAGAAGGTAGTTCTTCCTTGCTCCTTGGCTTACATTTGTCCTTCAAAAATGTGAACATGTTGAAATACGGCCATTTAGGGTCCCCATCTGCTCCCGCGCCACTTTTATTAGCCTTCTTATTGTTGCGTTGGTATTGGCCGATTAGGCACCTCATCTTCTTTTCTACTTCAGATCTCTCCACTTTCATTGCCTACGCAATTTCGTTCCAAGCGTCGTGTTTCTTGTTGCGATTTTTATAGTCGGCAACTTTAGCGTCCCATAGCACCGGGTAGTCCCTAAATAGTTCTATCAACTTTATAATGTTGTCTTTACTCCAGTCGAATTCACTCAAAAGATTCTCCATTATTGCACAATTGTACAAGCAGAAAGAACACGTGAACAATCCTGCACTCGAAGGACTCTGACCACAAACTGAGTCGAAAAAGGGAGGGGGTAGCTACATGTAGCTCTGCTACAAACAAAAATGCACGTATAGCAGATTCCCTTTGATGTTTACCGAAACTTTTGGATAGCACGATATCTGCTATATAGCAGAGAAAATAGGGTTAAATTTGCTATATAGCCAATCTCCAGTGTCACTTTTTGAACTTGTAGCAGTGCTATATAGCTGTGCTACATATAGCTCTGCTACATAGTGTAAACAAAGCCTTAGGTGATAACATCTGTTACCTACCTATAATAAACAAAGTGGCCATATGCATTCTAACCTATAGCACTTCAGTAATTGAAACAATGAACAATATAACAATAAAACAATTTATTAAATAATTATATTCATTTAGGAGGCATGAACGCACAAATGTCTTTAATTATTTTTTCGAAAAGGTCTTCGTTTTTGTTTCTTTGCCTTCAGACGAACTCGCAAATGTAGGAGTCGAGGAGCTTCCTGCTTGTCCCACACTGTATTTTGTTCCTTCTCTTCGCTAACGCCCACATCCCCTCCACGGTGTTGGTGTGAGCTCCTGTATCTGGGTCTCGGAAGTTTTTGGAGTGATTCACTGTTAGATGTTGGAAGTCATATCCCTCCAGTTTTGGAATACTGTCGTAACTTTTCCAACAGTCCGATATGACAGTGCTTCCAGGATATATGCACTCCTTAAAAACACTGATTAAAGTTAATTTCGTACAGTCAGGAACTGCATACAGAAAACATTCCCTAGTTTCTCTACATATACCCCCGAAAACCCACCCCACTGTTCAGGATAAATTTTCCCTACATTATATTTTCTTTTTGAAAATAGACTCTCATCTATTTCAACAGTTAAACCCGCTCCTCCAATCTTGATGGGGTGTTTCAATATCCAGTCTGCACAAACTTCGCATAAAAAATTCTTCATATCAGTAACTGTGTGCTCACCCATCCCAAATTCCTCAATGCAAAATTTAGTGGTGGTGTACTCCACAGTCCAGCTGTACAGGAAATAAACGAACACTGTAAATGGAACTTTGCTATTCTCAAGGTAAGTATCTTTCTGTAGTGAAATAGTTTTTCGACAGCTACGCCTCATACACCTCCATCTGTCATGAGCTTCTGATAAAATGAGACACATTTCATGTCCTTCCTCGCACTGTCTTCCACGATGCAAGATTCCTTTCTCCTGGAGGAAGGACACAGCAGCTTTCTTGTCAAAAATTTCTTGTACTAATTTTAACAAACCCATAACACTTTTGGATAGATCAAATGGCGGATAAACAACAATGAATACAGGTTAGCATTGATCATATGTTCATAATTGAATAAATGTTTATAAGATGTGAAATCACTCTTCACCGAGTTTAATCACTGGAGGTCGTCTTCTGCAAAAGACCCAAACCTGATTCAAGATAACTTAAGTCAACTTATGTTCTTTTTCTCAAATTTATTTTTTTCTTAAATGACGTGTGATTTTTTTCCTTTCACTGCTGAACAGTCAAATGTGGTTTGTAACTTATGTCGTTTTTCTCAAAGGAGGATATCATTGAGTAGATACTTATGCATTAAAAAAAAAATGCCAATTTTGGACTTATGTGGTTTTTCCCAAACGCTAGTGAATTTTTACACTCATTTGGATGTTGTTTTGTCAAGTGGCATTTTTGGTTTTGAAAAGTTTCCTGCTGCACTCTGAGCAGGAATATGTACCAAATTATGAAAAGGAACTATAATTGGAGAATGGACAGCCATTATAATATTTCCACTATACAGATCAATTCACATTGATGGCAGAGTAGAGGATGAAATTCAATATAATTATGCCTAACCGTACAATAAATGCATTCATTCCACAAAGTCTTGATGTTTCCCATACTTCTAAAAAAAGAAAGAAAGGTTTGCCTGTCTAAGATAGCAATGTCAGTAGTGTCGTATTATGACGACAATTAATTTGTTGTAACGGGTCACTGTCACCAGGGTGAACGAATAAAGGTTGTTCCCAATCCTTGGTTCAAAGTCTTAGGTACTTAGAAATAAAAAAAAAAGACTAAATACAGAACAATTAGTTAAATAAAGAGTTTTATTTAACTAATTGTTAACCCCTAAGGTACTGCTTGCAGTATGTTACTCAAGTTTTACGTTAAATTACTCTATTAGATGTATCAGTACCAGCCTGTACACCGAAGATAATAAAAGTAGTTGAACAATTTTGTATAGATTTGGTTAAAGGATATTATTCTACTTACAAGTCCTACGGAGGTGTCACTGACTAGATTGATCTGCCTGGACTGAACTACTGAACTCCCCTGATTTTTTTTCCTGAGTCCAGCGAATCCTCAAAACTAACAAAAAAGAAAGAAAAAATAATAAAAGGCCGGTGTGGATAACACCTTGTTACACCGTGAGCCCCCTTGTGCTATATCAGCGATATCATTTGAAGGGGGAGTAGTGATAGAGTAGGTGTGGTGTGTGGTAGTTTGTAAGTGTGGAAGCTTTTAGGGTAGCTGGATACCTACCCTCTGGGTTGAGGTACTGAAAGATAGGGAAAGACGAAAGTGATAGCAGAACAGATGGGAAAGCGAAGGAACAGATGTTAGTCTGTGACTGACTAATATTTTATTTTATTTATTTATTGTGAATTTGGGTGGGATGTGGGTTGTAGGCGTTTAAGGTTGAAAGGGGCCTAGGACATTGATGTGACGTGTATCAGAGGGACACCTCGGCCACGGGTGCCCTGCCAGTTTTCTGGGTAGGAAGGGGGGGTGAGGGAGGAGAATAAGGGATTGGGTAAGTACTGCAGTGCATCGAAGAATTTAACATGTCTTTTCTTAATTGTGGTGGCTATTGTGTCAAGCTGGAGCTCTTCATGAATGACTGGGTGAGGTTTCCACGCCAGGGAGGTATGCCTAACAATTTTCCTAACGACTCCGTTTTGGAAGGATTGAAGGTTATTGAGGGAGGTTTTCATAAGGAATTTGAGGAGAGGAGGGCGGGTTGAAGGACTCCTCTATAGATAAGGATTTTCAGCCGTAGGCTGAGGGTAGGGGAGAGGAGTAGGTGGCGGAGGGAGGTGAAACGCATTCGGGTGGCTCTAAGTTTCCTAGCTATGTGAGTGGAGAAGCGGAGATGGCGGTTTATATGTATCCCTAGGTAAGTGATCGTTGTAGCTATTGGGATGGTGGTGCCGTCAAGGACAAAGGTAGTGGGTAGTCGTCTCCGCCACTTTCGTCCATGCTTGCAGAAAGAAAATATCAAGCCATCCGTCATGGAGGGATCGGGATATGTTTTCACCTACCCGGGTTTGAAAGGAGAGGTAGGATTTGAGGATGGTGTACAACTGCTAGGGGCAGTTGTACTGGCGGAGCTTGGAAAGGAGGATGCCGTGATCAACTGAGTCGAAGGGTTTAGTACAATCTATTGAAATGAGGGCAGTGGCATGGTTTTGACGGAGGGCATTGGTGGCTTGGGACTGGAGTCGGGCCAGGGGATGGAGAGTGCTGAGGTGGGGCCGGAAGCCCGTTTCCTCTGGGGGGATGATGTTGTCCTTCTCACAGAAATCTGTAAGGTGTTTGAGAATCACCTTTAGAGATATGTGAGAGAAGGGAGATGGGGCGGTAATGTTCAGGGAGGGTGCCGTTTTTTGTTGGTTTGAGTAGGGGGACTACGACCTCATACTTCCATTGGGAGGGGAAATATTGGAGGCGGATGCAGGTGTTCAGGAGGTGGGTGAGGTAAGGCAAGGACTTACGTGGTAATTGGCGCAGTAATACATATTGTATACCTTCCAGACCAGGGGCTTTACCGCCCTTGGTGCGTCGGAGTATGGCAGTGAGCTCCTTCGGTGAGACGAACATGAAATTTCTTTCACGGTCCATCGAAGGAGCCTCTACGCTGGTGGTGGCCCGGGACTGGGAGTCTGTCGCCAGCTCCTCGGCCTGGTCCTGGGGGTCCATCAAATGTTTGTCAGATTGTAAGAGAACGGATCGCCTTTTGGTGGCCCTGGTCTTTACCAGCTTCCAGAATTTACGGTGGTGTGGGTCAAGCGTAGGGTTTCGTGCCATACCGACGTTTTCCACTGCCTCATGAGGGAGCGGATTTGGGTAGTGAGGGAATTAAGGACGGGTCTCAGCGCATGGTTCCTGGTTCTGAACCATGTGTTTTAGATGTTATTGCACTGGCGGATGAAGGCTAGGATGTGTGGGGGTGGGGTTTTCAGGGATGGTGGTTTGGGAGCGAATTTGGGGATGGACTTGTCTGTTGCATTTATCAGAATTTCTGTAAACTCCTGAATGCTATATTACTAGGTGCTGGGTGTCGGCATGGTGCACGATCACCAGAGTGGGCTCATACATGAGGGACTTAAAGAGTTTCCAGTCCTCATTGTAGTATGAGTAATTGGTCTTTTTGGGCGCAGGAGAGCGACCGAGCAGCTCATAAAGAACTGGCCGGTGGTCCGACGTAATGAAGTCCAGAGCGGTACATTTCGTAATGACGTGGGGGATTCGGGTAAGTAATAAGTCTATAGTAGACACTCTAGTGGGGGTGGCTCTATAAGTGTGGGCGTTAGGGTGCACGACGGTAATTGGCAAGGGTTATATACCCTTTACTAGGGAAAGTATGTGACGCCAGTGGAATGCTGGGTATTCTGAAAGGCTATTTGGGAAGTACCTAATTTTATAAATAACAATTAGTGATTGTTCTGGCAATTCTAACATAAAAAATGTACATATACGACAGATCAATTCACATTGATGACCAAGTAGAGAATGATATTCAACATAAATATGCTTAACCGTACAATAAATGCACTTTATGCATTCATTCCACTAAGTCTTGATGTTTCCCATACTTCTAAAAAAAGAAAGAAAGGTTTGCCTGTCTAAGATAACAATGTCAGTAGACAATCAATATGTTATATTTGACTAGAATATTAGAAATACATAGTGGAACCCCTAGTTGACCAATACTATAAACTGTTGTATTTATGGACATTAAAAACTTTAGAAAGAACTTACCTTTCTTGATTTCATTGTAGAACTCGAGAATACTAAAAGATGAATTATAATTCATTCTGTATGACATATGTGTGTGTGTTGGTTTATAATCAAATTTTTTCTGCAATAACAGTGCAGCGTAACTAACTCAGCTGGTCTTGACATACAATATTTTGCACAGAATAACAATCAATTGACATACAAGGAAAATTTTAAACTCTTTATTTCTTTTGGATATTTTTGTACTGACTTACAAGGTTGAAACAGAACAAGTACAGTACAATTAATGTAAATATGCAAAAATCAGGATTTATCATTTTCTGACATACGAGGTTGCTGATCAACATGTCTTAATTCTCCTTTCAGTTTAGTCTTTCGTCAAGTATTACTCCCAGGTACTCGATCTTATTTTTAAATTCTACTATCCCCCCTGTTAATCTGGGAGGTTCCAATTCAGTAAGTTTCCTCCTCCTTTAGAAGGGTACAACTTAAGCTTATTTTTTCTATTTTAAAAAACTGCACAAATCATTTCTTCAATTAATTGTAAACTAGTCAAATATGTAATGTTCAACACAAAATAATATAAACCCCTTACTACAAATTTAATCTGTTCCTATTTAATTTTTACTTCAATGTAAGAAAACGGACTGGGGAGAAGTAAACAATAGCAATAACCTATACATCTTTAATAATCCACTTTTAGAATTTTTAGCCATGTGAGTTGTGCCTTCAATTCTCGTTTTGGCAACAGGAATTTAGTGACTAACTCGCTAAATAAATCCTTAGTCCCACTCTGGCATGAAAAGGGTTGAAACCTGCCCCAATTAGTCATAGTAAAATGCATTTATAAAAAAACATAACATTCATTTTATTGGCACAAAATAAGTTGTCCCATTGACACTTTTAATTTCTTTCTTTAATTTAAATTTCTTCTTTAATACCATTTTGTTATGTATAATAATGTTGATATTTGTAGATGAATAACATGTTATTTATTTATTCTATTGCTCTTGAGAAATTTCATCCCTTAGCAAAGACAGCTGTTTTTTTAGACAAAAACATTGTAAAATTATCAAAACAACAAAAGAATATAATTAATCAAAATGTGCTAGGTCTATTTTTAATTGCTGTTAAGTGGAATTAAATTGTAAGAAATTCTTTGTATTTCATCCTGTTTGTTAGTACGCATAATTTATTTATTTTTTATATTAACAATTCGTTTTTTCATTTATACAATTAATATTAGAAATCTCATATTTCATTTATGGAATATGCCAAACTTGTAAAATAACATAACTTGTAATAAAACATAATTTTTTTCACATTTATGTTGAATTATATTTTATATTTGTTTTTCAATATTTTATATTAGTACTGATAAATATTATGTTCCTGTTTCAGGATATTCTATTTTGTTTTATTTCTGTTTTTACATGTCAAATTATATGAAATATAAATAAAGTAAAATTCAGTATGTGTATTTCTGTTTAATGTATTTCCTTAAAATTACCTTTTAGCACATTTCCCTTAAGGGAAGTTGTACTAGTGACATGAGTTTGAAACATTTCTTCAAATGGTTATCAATGCTGTCCAGGAAGGGGTGAAAATGAGGTCTGTTCTCAACTATATAATTTGTTTGTTAATGCTCTAGTGATCACAATTAAGTACAACATTGATAACTGATTTCTCTTTAGGGAAATCTGCTAAAAATGCTAAAACATTCCCAAATCCTGAGTCCTTTTAGGATTTTTATTAACATATTTTCTTTTTTTAGGGGGGGGGGAGGCTCAGGTTATCAATGTGAGTTAAAACATTGGCCTTAATCTCACTTGGCAAACCTAGACTTATGAGTTTGACTCTCACCTGGGCAATAGGAATTTATTTAGTGACAGAATTCATTAAATAAAATCCTTAGTCTCATTCTGGCTAGAAAATGGTTTTAACCTGTCTCAATTAGCTATAGTACAATAGAATAAAATGGACGCTAATAAATAATGCAGTAACTTATTTTTATTCATGCTGCTAAACTACACCCCAGTTCTTGGATTAGAATTCCAGCACTAGCTCACGATGATGCAGTATTTTTAGCTATGCTCAATACATTGTCAGTATATACATTTGTGTAGGTCAAATTCAGAAGATAATGGGTCTCCTTGTCTTAAGCCAGTTGTTACCTCAAGGCAATCATAGGAGCCCATTCCGGTTTTGAGCCAACACATAGCCCTCCCCATAAATAACGTGTCGAAAACTAATCTAGATTTCAGTTAACATTGCTCACATTTTTCTGGAGTGATATTAATGAATAATCGGGAAATTATGAAGTTTTTAAGACTCAAAAGTCTGTCACGCAGGGGCTGTGTAAACTAAGCAGATTTCCGACGTGAAGTTTTACAATAGAGAAATTTCATTGGAGCCGAACAGTTATGCAAATATCTCGGTTAATATTCAAATAGAGAATAATGTATATAACAATATTTATAGTAAATTTAATTTGCAATGAGATGGATTCTATACAATTTTTTGATCAATAGAAATGTAGATATTTTGAATTTTCAAAAATACTCAACTCTAACCCCCCCCCCTCCCACGTCCGATTTCATTCATTAACGAACTTGATCTTTATTTTTACATAAAACGTTTAAATATAGAGTTTGATAATGATCAATCAAATATTGCGACCGCTAGAGCGTTAGCAGACAAATATATATATATATAATTTTCAAAGGACCTCATTTTTGTCATCTCCTGGGTAAGATTGATGGGCATTTGAAGACAGTTTTTAAAAATCGCGTCATGGGATGCTCAATAGCTGATTTCCCTTACGGGAAATCTGCTAAAAATCATACTTAAATTCTTCTTCTCTAAACCGGTTTTCTGCTCCAGTAGTCTTCTTGTCACTTTTCATTTAGACCCGGAGTGTGACTCATCTAGATCGACAATAGTGGTAATGTATAGCCTGAAGAAGGTAGTCATAGATCTACTGAAAATTGGCACAATGAAGAGTGGCCTGAAGACAGGTGGAGCAGAAAGCTAGTTTGGAGAAGAAGAATTTAAATATGATTTTTGAGGCCTAAAAATGCTATCATTCGGATTCATAAAATGTCCTGATTATTCATGAATATCACTCCAGAAGAATGTGAGCAATGTTTGTACATTGTAGAATTCAACTCAGCCTAGTCTACGAAACCACATATTAAAATCGCTGGAAACAGCAATAAGGTTTATATTGAACGGAACGTCGAGACTCCTGTTGGGGGGCCACTCTTTAAGGAGCCAAAAATAATGGATTTTCCTTTAATAAATATGTACCAAAAAATACTGGTTGTAAAACAAAACAAAAACCCGTTTTACAGAAATAGTACAACACATAATCATATAACAAAATACAAGGATGAGTTTCAAAATCCCAACAACAAACATAAATATTTTGAGAAAACCTTATCATTTTCAGCCATAAAAGTCTTTAATGCACTGCCCAAATGTATTTAAAATATTCAAAACTATTTTTTCTTTAAAAATAAATTAAAGAACTTCATGCCAGAAGGATTTTTTTATACACAAGGTGAATACTATAAAAAATGCTCAACTATTGAATAAAATTACAAAATATTTGTCATAAAAAGCAATCAAACAAGTAATTTATGATCAGTTACATTGTCTCTTTTAAGGTGAGGACAATTTCTCAATGTATGTTATATAGAGTAGTAACAAGATTGTTAAAGCAGTCCCAAACCCACAAGATTTAAAATGTAATTCTCTTTTGTTCAATGATTTGTTTAAACAAATATAATATAAAGTAATTTAAAATATATTTGATTTGTTTTTTAAATTGGAACAACTTTTTAAATACTCCTGTTTTTATTCCCAATATATTAGGCATACAAGCTAATATTTTAACAAGTGTAGGGGGCTCAGGTTAGCCATGCGAGTTTAAGCTTCGGCCTTTATCTCACATGGTAAACTTAGAGTGGCGAGTTCGATTCCCGTTTGGGCAAAGGAAATTCCACTAAATAAAATCCTTAGTCCCACTCTGGCTAGAAAAGAGTGGTAACCTGTAAATAACCCGCCTCAGTTGCAAAAAAGTAGATGTTAATTATTTTAAAAATGTGAAACAGTATCATTCATTGAAGGTCAATGATAAAACTGAAATATCTTCCACTTATTTATTTTTTCATTTACTCTGTGATGCCTCTTCAGGAGTTGTGTACTTAATATAAAATAATTCAACTTTACCACCAAGACGTGGTAATATCAAATGATTTTGTAATTACTGTACAACTCCTGAAGAGGCGTCATAGATGACTTGGAAAAATAAATAAGTGAAGATATTTCATGTGTTTTCATCTATTATTTACTGTCCACCATTTTAACAATACGAATTTATTTAGTTATGATCTCAGTAAATAAAAGCCTTAGTCTCGCCCTGGTTAGAAAACAGTGGTAACCTGCCCACAAGTATCCTCAGTAGCAGAAAGTCGATGTTAAGAATGACAATAAATTAATGAATCTACATTTATTATTATTTTATTTTCTCCTTGGAAACAATTGGCAGCAACTTTAAGATATCTGCATGTTTTTTATCAAAATATGGTAATGTTAAATTTAAAAATCCTTCGTCGTATGTAGCCATACTGGGTAAAACAAAAACTTATTCTCTTCTTAAAAATAAATAAAATGTTATAACATCTTATTTATTTTCATTCCCAATGCATTTCAAGCATTACAGCTCCTTATTTAAGAGAGCTACTACTCTCAATAGTAATTTATCCCTCAAATTAAAATTTTTAAATTTCATGAATTTTTAACACATTCTATCCCTTATTATTATTTTTATATCTAATTCGTATGATCTATATTTATATGCTTCATTAGAATTGTAAATTTTTGTTTTTCTAAAACACTGTCATGTTTATAAAAAATATATATATATAAATTTATTTTTTGTTAGCCACCTCCGAGTGAGACTCATAGGATTTGTTATCAGAGTTTTATATAGATCATCTACTAAGTAGGATTCGAAGAATGTTAAAATCGCATCATGAATACAACATCAATATGTGATTTTCCTTAACCCTTTCCTTGCGCAAAACCACTAAAGTAGCTTGAATCAAGCCACTATAGTGGCTTTGCGCAAGGAAAGGGTTAAGGGGGTTCTGTTCAAAGGTGGTGAAGATCTTACACATCAATAGTATTTAAGACACAATCTCATTTTGTTTTTGCCAATTTCTTTGAGGTTCTAACCATTAAATAAAAGGGTATTTCAAATGAACTCAACAAGTACATAAACTAGTTTTATTTAATATCTCACAATGATTTATGCATGTAATGGGATAATTTAAAACTAATATTGCACTTTGGATTGGCAGTGAATGGGAAGGTAAAGGAGATTGCTAAATGTTTCTCTCGGATAAGGTTAAGATTAAAAGAGAAAAAGAAAGAGGCTCGTACATTAATAGGCTATAAACATTCATATTTGATTATTTGTAAATATACACGGCAAGACATTTATTCAATAACGTCATCTCAGTTGTTAGAAAGTTACAAATGGAATAAATAAAAAAAATAAAGGTCAAGGAGATCAACTCATACTCTGCTCATTCACAACCCTAAATTATAAATAGGCACAATGCTTTTTACAATATTTTTACAAATTATAATGTGTTGTGATGTATTCAACCATCTAGCTGGGGTGATTTAGTCGGGTCACCATTATACTCTCGGCATTTCTTTATAACAACCCTTGCCAGCTCTTTAATCCTCCGGTAAGGACGCTCATCTTCAATCACCTGCTCGAGGATGCTCAGCCCACCTTCGCTCTCGACCAATGAACAGTATTTATTAGCTGGAAAAACAATTAACAAAATTAAAACGATAAAGGTTGGGGCACTACCAAGGCCGCATGTGAACACAAATCCAAGGTCTGTGAGGCGCTGCCTAATCCATACCTGTACTTTTGTTTCTCTCTTGAAATGTGTTATACTGAATAAATTTTGCATTGAAAAAAATGCTGAGTGAGAGTGAATAATGCCCTCCAGCCAAGGATGTTCTCCCTGGAGAGAGGAATATAGATAGGATAAGGAAACAATCAACATACAAGATGCATGAATAAAAGTCACTTGCCAGGGGGAGTGATTATATAAACAGTTTGGGTGGTGTGGGATATTCTAGTCCCTGCAGAGCTCCTGTCCTGAATACTTTCTTTTTACGGTATAACGCTAATTGTATAATTCCGATTCCACTTGTTTTAATTATGTTCCAGTAACTAGTTCCAGGCATTTCACCAATAGACAAATTTCAGTGTCTATCATCAGGATCCTTCTGAAGAAGATTCACTTTCACTCACACCCGCAAAAAAGTTCTAACCAAATTTTGTTCATCAGAAAAAAAAAAATTTCCAGACATTTTGAAACACTCAAGTGTTTCCCTTGAAAAGCAGAAAATATACTGATTAAATATGCAAGGGTAAATTGCAGTTAATGTGTAATGGTACTTGAGGTTGAAAAAGTGACAGAGCAAGTATACAGTAAATCCTAGTATAAGGAAGCTAAAAAAAATCATTTGATTAATTTTATAAAAAACATTTGACTAAACTACTTTTGTGGTGGAATGTAATGACAATTAAAACCAATTTGAGTTTCTTTTTTATGACTTTCCTAAATTGCGAATGTAGCACGTCAAAGTATTAGACATATATTAAAGTTTTTACTTACGGTAGACAGTGGTGAGGTTCGCTAATGCCCATACAGCCCAGTGTTGGCACTCTGGAGTATGGAAGACACGTGCTAGCCCCAGTATTGGTTCAAATGACCTAAAATTAAAAATCACATATTAAGATGGCACATAAACATCAAGTATATTAGGCTGCAATGCTCTATAACAAGGAAACATTAATTGCTGATATGAATGCTGTATTAGAAACAGCAACAATGAGCAATAATAAGACAAGACTTAAAGTACAATCACAGCAGATGGCAATCAATACATCAAATACTAGGCATTTTTGAAATAGCTAAAAGTGTCAAAGTGCAGACTTGCAAACAAAATATACATGCCGACTAGTATGAATTCAATAAATTAGAACAATTTAATTTTTTCACAGAATATTGCTTTTTGGTGCCAAAATATCAACCAATTAAATTTCTTTAATAGTGATGAGAACGTCTGGCTTGTTATTTGACAGTATGGTCTATTAACTTTGCCCCACTGTCAATTCATCCTAACAAATTTTAATATCTTTTTCAATTAATTTTTTAGGGTTATAGTAAAATATGGAACTTCCCGTTTTATTAAAATTCTTTGGGGTATATCTTAACTACATTCTTGTGCCTTTACAAGTGCCATTTATAGAATTTGAACCATTTATAACATTTTATGAAGTTGAATATCCTTGATGATGACCACCGTTGGAACTATCATTAGCAGATGTGGTTGTCAGCAAACAAATGCAGTTTTATTTCAACCAATGCGACTGTCAGCCTTATGTGTTAAAGGATATTTTATTAATAAAGAACTCTTTTGAGGCATATAATATGGACCAATGTTTACACAGCGATATATAGTCGTTTGGTACTAAAAGGATTAAGTAGACCACCTCCACAAGTCTGATCTGCACTTCAAAAGTCTACTTAAAGAGAAATGAAAACTTTTTTAACAGAATTAGAATAAGTTGACCCCATTTTATATTTTTAAAAGGTGTTTCTCTAAGTAAATATATTATGAATATTTCATTGGTCATTGGGGTTTGGATAAATTTATATTTTTTTAATTTTCAGAGCATTGTTTGTTGGCAAACATCCCTTCCTTAATTTCTTTGTAAATTGTTTGGTTATGCGAACAATCATTTTTGAGGTTTCACTATGCATTTCTACAGCCAGATCGCTACAAACCCTAATAAAATATACGAGAATGGTGTTGGAAACATTTTGTTTCCCACATATTTTGACAAAAATTGATGCCAAAATTTCTAAAATGTGAGTGAAATATGTATAGAACAAACCGGTAGTTGATGTTGCGATCAGCATTCAAAGGCCACCTCTCGATAGCTGCGACCATTCTACTGAGAACTTCTTCCCGAGACGGCTCGTCTATTGTCCATGCTTTCTCACCATCGGACGCTAAATGCGAGAGGACCCCTGCAGCATTGTAACTTACCTACAAAATTATTCACAGATCAATTTATTCACTGACAAATGAAAATTTATTCAATATGATTAATAATTAATTGGAGGATGTCAATAAGCCCTACTTTTGGCAGATTAAGGGAAACCAGCTGTTGAGGTTGTATTAATCACACAATTTTTGGTTTTTGTTTTTGGTTAGTTTACGCAGTATCTGTGTTAGATTTAGGTGGTTTCCCTTAGAGGAAATTGCTAAGGTTATACTCATGATGCATTTTTCAAAAAAATTTCCATCCATTCAAAATTATAAATATATATATCTTTATATATATATATATATATATATATATATTGTCATCACAGTTTCGATTTTTTAATTTCTCCTATAATAAGAAGTATATATATATATAGATACATATATATGTCATATATCTGTTACCACACAAGTGGTCATAATTTTTGTTTGATCATTGCCGAACTCGAGATATCAGTGTTTTATGTAAATCTGAAGATCAAATTTGTTAAAGATGAAATTGGACCGAAGGGGGAGGGGTGAGAAAATATAAATTTGAAAATCTCTGTTACAATGAGTTAGATTGAAAAATCGTATACAACCAATCTTGGAAATTTAATTTTCTATACATGTTGTTTCGCACACTATTGCATTTTTCAATTTTTAGCCTTCAGTAAACCCCACTTTTAGTGTACTTTAACAATAAGAAAAAATATCATGAAACATCTCCATGCTCAAATAAACAATATATAGTATATTATTATTATTTATTAACGTCCACTTTTTGCAACTGAGGCTAATTGGGACGGGTTATCTACAGGTTACCACCCTTTTCTAGCCAGGGTGGGATTTTAGGACGTTATTTAATGAATTTCGTCACTAAATAATTTCCTTTGCCCAGGCGAGAATCGAACTCGCCACTCTAGGATTGCCATGTGAAATAAAGATCAACGCTTTAACTCGCATGGTTAACCTGAGCCCCCCTATATAGTATATATATATATATATATATATATATATATATATATTTATATATTTTTTAAACAGATCTTTACTAAATGTGATACATGCAAATATCTTGTGTGATGACATCATCAAATTAAGATCTTATTGACCGCCCACTTCTACCCATCTTATTTTTATTAGGAAATAGAGAATATATGGTGAGCTATCAGTATGTGTCACGCCACCACATGGGAAATTTGCAAAGTTTACAAAATACCTGCATGACAAGACTTTTCTTCTTATAAATGAAGGGAGAGAAAATATACTTTGAAAAACAAAAGAAAAAGAAAACTATAGAACGGAAGATTCATAATTTACCTCAATTCCATCTGATGATGAATCAACAAGGTCAGAGAAAACTTTAATATAGATGGTTGTCATCAACCTTGGTCTAAGGTACTTGACTTCAGCAACATTCCCAAGGAGACCCATCATATTTCGCATTAACTCATCCTTATCAGGAAATAACTATAACATAAACGAATTAATATTGTATTGCATTGGATTATATGAAATATCAGTTTCTAGATCATGATATGAATAAATGAAAAGATAAACATTAATGTTAATATTTATTCAAAATACCTTTTTGCAACTCCAATACATTTTTCAAATACATGAAGATTTTCTATTGCAGTCTAAAGAACTAATTGGCATTGAATACAAAAAAAGAAAAAACTTGCATAAAATCCTTTTACCTTGCACTATCAGTTCACTTAACAGTTAATTTTTATGGTAGAACTGATCCTTTGCAGTATGATTTAATGTACACTTAAAGGAGATTATTGAATAATTGTGTTTACTTAAGTGTGCACTAACCAATATTTGGACACTGATAACAAGATATGTAACTAGCAGACTTGCCTCAGCAACTAGACAAGAATCAAATACAGGTTCTGTTGACCAGTGGTCTCGTATTGACATGAGATGTAACTAGCAGACTTGCCTCAGCAACTAGACAAGAATCAAATACAGCTTCTGTTGACCAGTGGTCTCGTATTGACAAGAGACGTAACTAGCAGACTTGCCTCAGCAACTAGACAAGAATCTAATACAGGTGCTGTAGACCTGTTGGCTCATATTGACAAGAGACGTAACTAGCAGACTTGTCTCAGCAACTAGCCAAGAATCAAATACAGGTGCTGTTGACCAGTGGCCTCGTATTGACAAGAGACGTAACTAGCAGACTTGTTTTGACAACTATACATGAATCTAATACAGGTGCTGTTGACCTGTTGGCTCATATTGACAAGAGACGTAACTAGCAGACTTGTCTAGACAACTAGACAAGAATCTAATACAGGCGCTGTAGACCTGTTGGCTCATATTGACAAGAGACGTAACTAGCAGACTTGTCTAGACAACTAGACAAGAATCTAATACAGGTGCTGTAGACCTGTTGGCTCATATTGACAAGAGACGTAACTAGCAGACTTGTCTAGACAACTAGACAAGAATCTAATACAGGCGCTGTAGACCTGTTGGCTCATATTGACAAGAGACGTAACTAGCAGACTTGTCTAGACAACTAGACAAGAATCTAATACAGGCGCTGTAGACCTGTTGGCTCATATTAACAAGAGACGTAACTAGCAGACTTGTTTTGACAACTATACATGAATCTAATACAGGTGCTGTTGACCTGTTGGCTCATATTGACAAGAGACGTAACTAGCAGACTTGTTTTGACAACTAGACAAGAATCTAATACAGGCGCTGTAGACCTGTTGGCTCATATTGACAAGAGACGTAACTAGCAGACTTGTCTAGACAACTAGACAAGAATCTAATACTGGTGCTGTAGACCAATTGGTTCATTATACCAAGAAACTCTGCTAGTTAGGCTCAGACTAGGCAAGTACCAGAAGATATAACTAGCTGACTATGCCTCAAGACGAGAATCAAATACAGGTGATGTTGTTTGGTGGCCTTATATAGGCCACACTTAACTTGTATTCCAGGTACTGTTAGTTGACATGTTCTTATAGGCAATAGTCTTATAGCTAGACATATAGCTGCCTCTGCATCAACAACTAAATAAGAATCAAATCCAGGTGATGTTCACTGGACGTCTCATATAGGAAAATCCTAACAATCATTAATCAATCCAAATTCTAAATATCAGGCTCAACAGTCCACACCTCAAGTTGACTCTTGTACTTGAAGTGTCTAGTAGTTTCAAACGAGAATATGACTTTTTGAAGAACAGAGAAAAGGCTTTATTCCATGCACCAATATCTTACACAATTAGTGTTTTGAAAAATTATCTGTGATGCTAATTATTATATTAAGGCAAATAGAATATTTAGAAAAGTAACCTGGAGACAGCCGAGGAAGTATTGCATTCCTTTTCCATCCAAGAACCGTTGGCAGTTGACAGCTGTTTCATCAGTCACATTCCACATCGTGGACCATGCCACTTCAAGCACATCATCACAAACCTTTCGTGATATACGGTCATCAATAATTACCAGCATTCTCTGGTGAACAAATATAATAATGGTATTAGACTATAGGAATTTATTATGAGAGAGGCTTAGGTTAAAGAGTTGGTTTCAATCTTGTTTGGTAAATTTAGAGTTGTGAGTTCGATTCTCATCTGAGTAATAAACATTTATTTAGTGACAAACTCATTAAATCAAATCCTACCATCCTGCCTAGAATAGGAGACCTGTAGATGAACTGTCCAAATTAGTCTTAGTAGCACAAAGTGAATGTTAATAAATAACATTTTACATTTGATTATGAAATAACTGGATATTGTCCAAATCCCGAAGTTGTTTTATTTGGTTCTAAAAATCATCATTTAAATTAACTATATTTAAACAAGAATGTAATGTTTATTTTACAGGTCATATCAATTTGAGTGTTACAAGGCACAAGCTTTATATATATATATATATATATATATATATATATATATATATATATATCTATATATATATATACTAGCTCAGATACCCGGCTTCGCCCGGGAATTCATTTGAGGCTGAATGGCGATGGTATTTTTTAGTAGGCTTTACATTGAACAATATTTTGATATTTACCCGTCCCAGTGTTTAGGGTTGATACCCGTCGTTGCTGTGGATTTGCTAATAATAGAATATTTGTTCGATGAGGCTTCACTGTCTTCGATATTTTTATATTTCCCGTCTCTTATACATGTAAATGTGGTGAATTTTTATTTCAGGCCTCCCTTATAACCCCCCTCCCGTTCCAACATAAAAATTTTAATATAACTTATAATCATGGAAGAATTAATGCTAATTGAAATACCGAGCTTTGTTAAGTTCGGTTCAGCCGTTAGTGCCCAATAAAATTGTTGGCTCCCGCTAAAGTTTTAACGTATAACTCATTTATACTTAGGTATACGACAAAAGTGTATATAACAAATGTTACTTCAAATAACAAAATAAACAACTTTTGTTATGTTAATATTTGCGGAAAAACCAATAGGAAGCGAAATATCGCTATTTTTAATTTCAGGGCTCCCTTACAACCCCCACTCCTGCCCGTCCCTAGAAATGTTTGTATGGCTTGTTGAAATGAAGGCGTTTGTTCTAATACACGTACCGAGTTTTATTTAGTTCGGTTGATTCTTTTGTGCCAAATAAAATTGTTGAAATTTTAATATAACTTATAATCATGGAAGAATTAATGCTAATTGACATACCGAGCTTTGTTAAGTTCGGTTCAGCCGTTAGTGCCAAATAAAATTGTTGACTCCCGCTATAATTTTTAGCTTATAACTCATTTATACTTAGGTATACGACGAATGTGTATATAACAAAAGTTACTCTAAATAATAAAGTGAATAACTTTTGTTATGTGCATATTTGCCGAAAAACCAATAGGAAGCGAAATATAGCTATTTTTAATTTCAGGCCTCCCTTATAACCCCCACTCCTGTTCGTCTCAGCGAATATTAGTATAGCCTAAAGTCTAAGTTGGGCTAGTAGTAATATACATACCAAGTTTCATAAAATTCGGTTCAGCCGTTTATGCGTGAAAAGGTAACAAACAAACAAACAGACACGAAAGAAACAAAATGCAGTTATGGTGTCTATGACATGTGAAACGAAAAGTTATCGTGAAATTTCGCGAAAAAAATCAATGTACAGACAGAGGTTACAATTTGATATATATATATATATATATATATATATATATATCTTTTAATTAACCATTATGGAGAATGTGATATGGATTTCTCAGTCTCCACCTACAGGATATTTTTTATTTAATACATTTTGTGTATGTTGTTCTCCTACTGGTTTGGTGTTAAGTGTACTATTTTAGGGGTGTAGAGTAAAGTAAAAGCCTTTCATGCGATTGAAAAAAAGGAGAGTGAAACCTTGGGCCTTTTCTAGAAGAGAGCTAACACTCTGAAAATGTCTTTTATTTTCATTAATATATTAAACAAATACTAGGCACAACAATTTTATCTGATTTATGAGCACCTTATAAAGGAATACCAACTCTACCAGGAATACATTTTTTTCATTTATCTTTAAATCACTCTGAAAACATTGCTGACCCCCAAACTTCTGTAAGGAGGAATAAGCGAGAATATGGTACCTACAGAAATCTTCATATCTCTATGTATTCATGCGGCGTTGTAGAAAAACGGAAGATGATCTATTTGACACAATCTGGAGGGGCATTAAATTATATTGGCCTCCAGAAGAGAATAATAATAATAATAATTCATTCTTCATCTGTGTTTTTAATTAAGAAAAATGAAAGTTAACTGAATTATTAGTTAGCCATGTGAATAAATTTTACACATAATTAACCTAAACTTGGGGGTCAGCCTGGCAGAGTGGATAGAGCGCTGAACTTTGATGTCAAAGGTTGTGAGTTTGAGTACTGGCCTCCACTCCCAGTACAACTGCTTGCAGGTTGAAACATGCCTGTAAAAAGAGCTTTTAAAAAAAACCTTATCCTTAAGCAAAAAAATGCACAACAATTTCATAACAAATACATTTGAAGGTAAGGTTATTGGTCATAGGGGAAGAGGGAGCCGTAGAAAGTCATTTCTTGAAGACATCAAACATCTTATGGATTTGGGTGAGTACAATAATATGAAAAGAGCAGTCCTGAAAGAACACAATGGTGCCAACTACAAGGTGTAGCATGACGATATTTTCATATTTGTATATATTTTTTTTTCCGGTTTAAATTATCAATATTGCCAAGAGTTGCAAGCTGTTAAAATAACATAAAATAAGTTGTGTGTGTCTATATATCACATATATTCCGTTTTATTTCTGTCTTCTTATTTACCCAAAGCTCCTAATAATAATGGACCAAAACTATCTTTTCATGATTTCAACTATCTTCTTTGCAACGTTCATCTGAGTGGAGAAACAAACCTGTCTTTATATAGAAATACTTTTGCACACAAAGTCTATCAATTTAATACACATTTTGTAATATAATTGTACAAAATCATAATCTTATATAATTAATTACTTACATTAACAGCTCCTAGATCACCAAGCATTTGTTTCTGAGGGCCGTCGACTTGACAGGCAAGAGAGTTTAACAGGTATGTTCCCAACCTTTGGACAAAGCCCTCTTGCTCCATTTCAGAAACAATGTGAAGCAAAATCCCAACGAGCCGTTTGTACTCGAACAACTGAAAAATCACACACATCTCTATGACAAACTATACAATTTCAATTTAATCTTGAACTAATTATCATAAAGGACAGATATGATTAAGCTATGCACTTTACTAAAAGTATACAAATTATGTGACCCTCTGTATTAATTTCCTCTAGGGTCTCTAAAATACTGGAAATTAATCGTAGACTTTTTACCAGTAATATTCAAAAATTGTTAATTGTTACAAAACACAATATTAACATTTTTTAAAAAGCCATTCTTGATTTCAAACTTTGTTAAGTTATAACATCCCTTTTGCACTTATTAATAAACAATTTTGTATTTAGATTTTCAAAAATACAAATTATTCTTCTGTTTTATAAATCAATTTCTATTTTTTGCATGCAGACTTCAATATCAAAGATCAGCTTAGCCATGTGAGTTAAGGGTCTTAATCTCACTTGGTAAACCTAGAACTGTGAGTTTGATTCTCATCTGGCGGATAGGAATTTATTTAGAGATGAATTCATTAAATAAAATTCTTAGTTGCACTCTGGCTAGAAAAGGGTAGTAACCTACAAATAGATAATCCACCCCACCTTAGTAGTGTAAAGTGGATGTTAATAAATATCATTTAATATAAAAAAATCAAGGAATGGCAGCAAAAAATAATTTTAAAACTTGTTATTTTTGCCATGTCCACTGGTTGTTTTAATCAAGTTTAATACACTACAATTTTTAAGAAGTTTAAATTGAAATAAAACAAGAATTTCCTAATTATAAATATAATTTGATTTCTAAACTTACAACTTCGTGAGGGATTTTGAACTGGCAGAGAGTAAGACAGCCGTTTCTCATCATGGTGTCATCATTCTTGTGCGAATTCATACCGTTCAACAATGTAGTGACTATAGCTCGCTTAATCCGGTGGCTTAGCATTATAGGTATCTCCTTGCTCTTTACTATGTAAAACAGTGTTGCACTGAAAAATAAAATGTGGTATTCACAACTATCAAGGAATTAAGAGAAAAAAATGATATAATCAAGCTGCCATAAAGGAAGTCTCAAAAGTTTTGTTGGAACTTGATTTGAATTGTTTGCTTATCTGTCCTGTTCTTTATCAGTATTTAATTCTTATCTAGTCATGTTTCTTATAAGTAGAACATTTCAAACAATTATTAACACAGTTATACTCTCTTTCAAACACACAATTCAAACCTGTGCTGTTCTTATAATATGAAAATACACAGACAAATTTGAAATTTGTGCATTTTTGCAGCATTATTGTAAAGAAAAAGTCCATCACGCAGGGGCTGTGTTAACTAAGCAGATTTCCCACGTTCATCATGTATTTGCATTTATGATAAAACGTAAAAGTTTAATGGGAACAATATTTGGAATTTAGGCTTCAAATAAAGTGCTTCATAATATAAAGCTTATTATTAATAGGACATGAGTTGGAGTGGGCGTTTACTGAAGGCCGAAGACTAAAAAATGCAAATATCTCAGTTAATATAGTATTAAAGATAGTGAAAAAAAAAACGTACATAACAACATTAATAGCACATTACTTTTAAAACAAGATTGTTTCTATACAATTTTTCGATCCGATGTATAATAACAGAGATATTCAGAATTTTCAAAATTTCTCCTTCTAGCCTGCCCCCTCTCACCTGTCCGGCTTCAGCCTTTAACAAACTTGATTTTTATTTTTACATAAAATACTTAAATCCCAAGTTTTGTAACAATCAAACAAAAATTACAACCGCTAGAGCATTAACAGACAAATAAATATATATATATATATATATATATATATATATATATATATATATATATATATAAATGTAACCTCTATCTGTACATTGATTTTTTTCGCGAAATTTCACGATAACTTTTCAGTTATTCCAGCCTCAAATTTGAGCCTTGATCATTCAGCCTCAAATCAATTCCCGGGCGAAGCCGGGTATCTTATATATATATATATATATATATTTATATATATATATATATATATATATAAACATACAATTTTGAAAGGACATCATTTTCGACATCTCCTAGGTAGGATTGATGGACATTTGAGGAATTGTTTTGAAAATCACATCATGAGTACAACCCCAATAGCTTATTTCCCTTGAGGAAATCTGCTAAAAAAATTTACTAGAGTGGCTACTGCTCAAAAAATACGTCACAGAAAACAAGTGATTTCTAGTATACAAAGGATAATAATAAATAATTATTAAAAATTACTAAAGTCATTAATAAATAATATTTCAAATAAAGCCCAAAAATATATAACTAAAATATACATTTTTTAAATTATTATAATATATGTATATAGACATCAAATTTTAAAATTCCAACTGATTTTTTTGGCATGTGATCAACCTCAACAGCTCATTTTCTAAAGAAAACCAACTAAATGTGAGACAAAATAATAAATACCTGCCAGAGATCTGTATGTGCTTGGCAGTGAGGTGCCTGTCCATCGCCTCCAGTACTAGTGCTAGGGCCATTTGTATGTTCTGGCAGCTTTCGTACCTGAAAAGCTGGTAGAGGTCGTTGAGGACCCTCTGGAGGATATCTGGCCTTTCTAGGTAAGCTCCCGCTGCTACAAGGATTTGCTTCTCGTTCGCATCTCCAGATATCTACAAAACAAAAATGATAAGATAATAAATATCCGGTCAATTCAACTTCAAAAGAAAAACCCAACAAAAAATGAATTAAACATTTGTGAACCAACTATACCAAGATCCAAAATCATTCTTCGCAACAGTGCCTCAAGATTGCTCATAAATCTAAACATAAGTTTATCAACATTCATACAGTTGCCACTTCATACTTCACGGGTATAACAAGAGCATGACTAGAATAGAAAACTTTGGTATGTGATGAAAATAAAAGGTTTATTTTTTCTCACTAATTTTAAACTCTGAGAAATCCCAGGTTGTGATGTTCCAAGAGTCCTCAAGGATGACGAAGAAATTAAAACCAATGTTTTGGAATAACATATAGCTAGAGCACAACAAAGGTGACACCTGTCAATGCCAGGAGTGTTCATCAAAGGTGTCGTGTGGACATAAAGTTAGGTGGGAAATAAAACTGATTTGAATAATCATTTTGAAGTTATTCTTTTTTTGTTGACCTTATACAATACAATTGGTTAAATCAAAACTTAGGCATAATGTTCTTTAGGATTAAAAACTGAAAGAAAAAGTGCCTAAATTAGGAAAGTAAACACGGTGTGTGTATGTATATTACCCTTTTTGCAGGAATATCATGGCGTCGACAGGCAGCATGAGTAGTTCCATAAAGGCCTAGAAACTCGAGTGGCCTGTTGACGCGGGAGGCTAATCCAGGGATGTCAGTCCCAACAACAGTCCTACCACCTTTTAGTTCTTTGTGTGCAACACCTGAAATTAAAAGTAACAGCTGGTTAAATAAAAAAAAAAAAACTGCCATAAGGTGTCATATGAAACAATTACATAGAAATAAAGTTGACGATTACATCACATTCTTTTCTCCCCTTCTACACTTACATCTTCATTTATATTATTTTCATCACCCTGATGTTTCCATATACAATATCATTTGCTACTTATAAGACTCGTATGCCAATAAACCGTTTCAAAAACCACCGTATGCCATTCTTTCCGTTCACTCTTTTTCTGTTTCTTTTTTTTTTTTGGGGGGGCTTTTCGCTTCTTTGAGTACATTTGAATTATGAGTAAATCGCTGACCTTGTGGAACTCATTTAAATAAATTTAAAAAAATATATAAATATTTTTTGATAATTTGAATCTTTGAATTCATTCCTCTTTGGTGATCCTAACCATTAATGAACTGAATCTTTCTTTACTGGTTAAAAGATTTAATGTGAAGTTTAGTTTCAATATATCAATATTTACAGCAACCAGAGAGCCAACAGAGAAACAATCTATAGACAGATAAATATACAGGCACCAAATTTATCTTGTTTTTGGCACACATTTACTATGTTTCATGATTATTTGAAGGAACTTTTGGCAGACATTTAGCAAATTTCTCTTAAAGGTTACCAAAAGTTTTAGGCAAAACTTAAGATTAAGTTTGTTAATAATAGCTGAAATCGGACCAATGGGAGGGGGTTTAGAGGAGGAAGTATATTGAGTCAATTTGAACTATCTCTGTCATTAAAAGTCAGACCAAAAATTGAATAGAACTAATCTTAATGCCAATTAAATTTCCAATAAATGTTGTTGTACACATTTTTCTATCTTGAATAATAACCTAGATATTTGCATTTTTTTTGTTTTGAGCCTTCAGTAAACCATCACTCTTACTTATGCCATAGTAACAATAAGCTGCTATTATGAACTACTTTACTCTATGCTTAAATACCAAATATTGTAAAATAAATATCACACTTGATATTTAACTGATGAATGAAAAACTAAGATTGTAACAGGTAGCCTAGGAGAGGGGTTTAGAGGAGGAATAATTGAAAATTGAAAATATATCGTTTACTATTAATTGGATCAAAACCTTTTATATAACCAATATAGTTAGAATTTTAATTTTCTACAAATATTGTTTCATGCATGTTTCACTTACTCAAATATTAACGGATTAATTTATATTTTTTTGGTTTCAGCCTTTTGTAAACCCCCTCTTCTACTCATCCCATCTTCACAGTCAGTTACTAAACATCTCAGGCCTAACAAACATTTCAATACTTTACATGAACTTCTTACTTCAGAAGAAATAGATAATAGATGGTAAGAAGAGCAGTGTCAAAAATCGGCTTAGATTACGCAGCATCTGTGTGATGGTCTTATTTAGAAACAGACAGCTTTTCATTGCCACTCCTCTCAATATCCTTGTACGTGAGCGATATCAATACGGTTTTAATTAAATACCTGTCAGTATAAAATATTAATGAACTTTACAAATAAGAAGGAAGCTTATAATTACCTGTGCCAGCTAAGTTGGTTCCAGATATGTCTAGTGACTCAAGCTTAGGAAGGTTTGTTACTATGTACTCTAGGGCTTCATTTTCCTTCTGGTACAAACCCATTTTCTCAGATGATTGAGAGATGTCAAGATGGCTAGAATCAAGTAGAGTGTTAATTTCAGTATTGAATGAGAGACAGAATTTTTATAAATAAGTCACTCCAATCGTAACTGGCAAATTACAAAAAATGCTTTATAACATAAAACTACTTATAAAAGAAAAAATATATAGGTTAGAATGATGAATTAAATAAACAATAGTCAATTTTAAATTTGTTCATACAATTATACAATTGTTCAGCATACTTTTTTTACAGTCATTGAGCAAATGTTCCAAGCCCTGTTAATCTATCTTATATATATATATATATATATATATATATATATATATATATATATATATATATATATATAACTAATAATATAATATATATATAACCTCTGTCGTTAAATTGAATTTTTTCTCGAAATTTCACAATACTTATTCGTTTCACATGTCATAGACACCATAACTGCATTTTTTTTCTTTCGTGTATGTTTGTTTTGATTGTTAGCTTTTTCACGCATAAACGGCTGAACCGAATTCTATGAAACGTGGTATGTATATTACTCCTAACACAACTTAGACTTTAGGCAATATTAATATCCTCTGAGACGAGCAGGAGTGGGGGTTATAAGGGAAGCCTGAAATTAAAAATAACGACATTTCGTTTTCTATTGGTTTTTCGGCAAATAGGAACATAACAAAAAATGTTTATTTTGTTATTTAGAGTAACTTTTGCTATATACATTTTTTTCGTATACCGAATTACAAACGAGATATACACTAAAACCTATAGCGGAAGTGAACAATTTTATTTGGGACAAAAGACCCAACCGAAATAAATATAACTCGTGTATTAGCACTAACGCTTTCATTATAAGTCATACCAACATTTCTAGGGACGGGCAGGAGTGGGGGTTTAAGGGAGGCCTGAATTTAAAATAGCGGTATTTCGTTTTCTATTCGTTTTTCGGAAAATATGTTCATAACAAAAGTTGTTTATTTTTTTTATTTAGAGTAACTTTTGTGATATTAATTTTTGTCTTTTAACAAAGTATAAACAAGATATACACTATAAACTAAAGCGGGAGTCAACTATTTTATTGGACCCTAACGATTGAATCGGTTCACTTAACAAAACTCGGTATGTCAATTAGCATTAATTCTTTCATGATTATAAGCTATATTAAAATGTTTAGGTTAGAACGGGAGTGGGGTTATAATAATATTATATATAATATATAATTCGCGATATTTCATTGTCTATTTGTTTTTTGACAAACATGCACATCACCAAAGTTGTTTACTTTGTTATTTAGTTTAACTTTTGTTTTATACATTTCTCCAGGAACAATGTGTGGAGCAAGTAATTTGCGTAGAAATATTGATATGCTCAACAATTCATTCAAATTTGAACAATCAGGTACCTCACCTGGAAAAATTAATTCAAATCTACGTTCATATTTTGTCTTTAATAACTGAAATCTATGCATAATGCACAGGAGACGGGAAATATGACAATGTGGAGGACAGTGAAGTTTTACATAAAAAATTAATTTTATTATTAACAAATGCCAACAACGGGTATAAACCCTAAACACTGGGATGGGTAAATGTCAAAAGAGTGTGCAAAGTAAAGCCTTGCCAAAAAAATACCATTACCATCCAGCATCAAATGGATTCCCGGGCGAAGCCGGGTATCTGAGCTAGTAATCTATAAAATTGTACTTGTGTTTTGAATGCCTTGAGAAAGAATATATATTTTCTGAAATATTGGCTTAACTTGAAAACATGACTTTCATCACTTCTGTGAAAAATATCAAGTTGATATTATCTAATCACGTTTTTGGTTATCTCAATCAACAATGAATAATATTTATAGAAACTCATTTTTACTCATTTAATTTCACCAGACAACCACCCTCACTGTATCATTTTTAATACAGTAAGCACCTGGCTACCTGTGCAGAAGGTACTGGTACTAACCAGTATAACATTTTTGGTATTACAATAATTTTGGAAAATATAACCTTGATGTGACATTAATAAGACAAAAAATAAATAAATGATTAAATAATTGTGATGATCTTTTACCTTTCTGGCCATCTTTTGATTAAGAAAATGATATTACACATTGACAAAAATGTATCTACCCAATCACAGTTAATTCAGAGTAAAGTATATATTTTCTCTTTTATTTCCAATCAAAGCATTCATAGAACTAATTTATTTTACAATAACGATTAAATGGTGTTTAGAAGCTCAGGATTAAGGAGTTGGTCTTAACAAATGGTAAACCTATAGTGGTGGGTTCAATTTCTGCCTGCACTCATTTAGTGTCGAACTCATTATATAAAATCCTTAGCCCCACCTTGGCTAGAAATGGGTGGTATCCTGAAGATATCCATCCCCAATCAGCCATAATAACACAAGGTAAATGTTAATAATAAAATGACAATTGGTGTATAGGTTAGTCGGGTATTGACTACAAGAAGTACTCAAATGGTCAAAAAGAGGAGAAGATATATTTTGGGTCATTGACAGTTAGGGTACTTTTGGTTTCCATTTCCAGAGTAACAGTAATGAACAAACTCTGAATAAAACTATTAATAATGTGATATCTGTTAACTTATTTCCATGTAATTATGAATGATCAAATGTTGGACAAGGATAAATTTGAACACTTTGATAATTGTATTTTATTATCTTGTAATTCCTATCTATTGTCTTATCTTATTGTATTCATTTCCCTTTCATTCAATTTGTTGTTGTTATTGTTCCAAGCAAAACTTGTTTTTAAATGTTGTCTTTGTCCTTCATTTGTTCATTCTCACATTGGAAATAAGTTAACAGATACCGTATTATTTCCACAAAAGTTGTATAGATATTTTGTCCATTATTCCTGCTTTCAAGAAGGATATCTATCAATGGCATCCGAAATGTCGCTATCCTAAATATACTCATCTTTTTGATCAATTGAGTAGTTGTAGCCAATATCTTACTATCCTATGCACCATTTAATGACCAGCAGCTAACTAACCTATTGATAATAAAATTTAAAAAAAAAGGCAATTTGCTTTCGATAGAATCACTATGAGAAGAATGTTTATTTAGTATTTGCATGGATTAAGTATATAAAGTTTCCTTATTAGTGGAAGCTTTCCTTGCATGAGTAAAGTTAAATTGTGTATTTGATAATTCAGTCATCAACAATATTTCGAATAACAACATTCAATGAATAGTTCATCTCAAAGCCTTTATCTAGATGGATGAATTAGGCTCCATTCATTGTCTTCCATTATCTTTGTTTTACCAGTGTCCACCGTCAAATCTTCCTAATCACTAAGATTGTATAAGACACATATTAAAAACCAAAATGAAATTGAGTACTTACACAAGGTTTTTCAGCTGGCATATATAAGGTAGAGAATCCTGAATTTTAAAAACGTTATGAAGAGTGAGAGAGGTGAGTTGTGTCAGTTTAGTAATATAGTCCATATTCTCAACATCACTACAACCAGAGAGGTCGAGAGCAGTTAGATTTGGGAAAGAATTCAATAGAAGTGGAAAGTATTTCTTTTCTCTGTGAATATAGATATTTCTAACAGTAAGTCGTCGGAGATTTGGAGCTCTGAGTATGTAACCCCGATCTTCATAAGACTGGGGCGTTGTCGTCTGATTAGACCAGCTCTGATTGGTGACAGTGTAGAATAGGGTTTCGGGCAATAGCTGGACT
Organism: Riptortus pedestris; assembly: GCA_019009955.1. NCBI lineage: Eukaryota > Metazoa > Arthropoda > Insecta > Hemiptera > Alydidae > Riptortus > Riptortus pedestris. Next base: position 11,395,727 of record CM032230.1, on the reverse strand, counting down.
CCAGCACCTACGACCAGTGACACGAGCCTATCACTGTACTCATTGAGAACATGCAAAGATTGATCAGTAATCATTTGACATTTCGATATGTCCAGCTCGACAAGATGATGCTTCAAAATTGTTTTGAAACCATCATCAGTAATAGCGGAATTCCTTATTCTTACATGCCGAAGGCTAGTGTTGTTCACATTTTTGAAGAGCCTTATAAATCTGTCATTGATTTGAAACCCATTCAATTGGTATTCTTTTATTAGAGTCTCGCATATCTCCCTTGGAAGAGCCTGCCCTGGAAGGAGTTCATATCCTCCTGTTGCAGGGTCTTGGTAGAATACAATGTCTAAATTTCTGACTACAAATTTGAAACATTGATTTAAAAGTGTCTCTGGTTCATTTACATGACTTGATGAAACAATTGCAAACATTCTGCGAGACTAATAGTAAGGGCAAAAGGGGCGCCCCCGAATTCTAATTATAAATAGACAGACATAGTTTCACTTCTCACAGGCTCTAATATATTAATGTAAGTTCAAATCAATCCCTTAGATAATTTACAGTCATCTCAACTCTCTCTTTTCTAGTTAATATCCGACGTAAAATCAGAATGAGTTCCTCTAATTTGAAGAAATTAGCTCTATACTTGAAGGATTATAAAGGCAAAGCACAAATAAAGCCAGAGTTCTTCGGTCAAATGCAATATCACTCAATAAAAATTAAATCAACACTACTAGTTACACACAAAATCAAACCCATTTATAATAACAACAGTCTGATATATGTCAAGAAAACAGCTGATAACCTGCCTATTGAATTAGTAACATTACTTAAACTCTCCTACGTGCATAGAACATGCAACTTTGAAGTTGTTTGTGACGTCACTTCTAACTTTACCCAATTAAATATTTCATGTTGTTATGTACTTTATTAACGTCCACTTCATGCTACTATGGCTAATTGGGATAGGTTATCTATGATACCATCCCTTTCTAGCCGAGCGGGTCTAAGGATTTTATTTAATGAGTTCGTCTATAAATAAATTCCTATTGCCCAGGTGGGAACCGAACTCGCCAAACTAGATTTACCATGAAAGATCGAGGCTCTTTTTAAATGTGAGAGTTAAGGCATTGGTGTTGCTGGTAAGCCTAGAGTGGAGAGATGGGCTCCCGGCTGGGAAATAGGAATTTATTTAGTAACGAACTCATTAAATTTGTAGACCCACCCTGGCTAGAAATGGGTGGTAACCCGTACATAGTCCGTCTCAATTAGCCATAGTAGCACACAATGGACGTTAATAAAAAACAGCAGCCATGTAAGACGAAGATCAACGCCTTTATTCACATTGCTAACCTGAGACACTAAATTCGTTTATAATTAATGAGTTATTAACCATATTTATTAGTAAACTAAATTTGCAAACCACCCTAACGCATAATTACTGAGTTCGGAGATACAAGAAGAGACGTATGGCTTAGTTGGAAGTTAACCAAAAGGTAAAAAATGTAGATCATCCACGTAGGTGGGCCCAGAGGACCTTTGTTAGATACAATATATCTCTGTTAAATACTTCCACCGAAGAAAGGAATTTGACTAGAGAATGGACGAGAGGACATTTAATTATGCTATTTATTTATGTCCACTTTTTGCTACCACTGTCAATCGGTATTGGCTATCTACAGGTTACCACCCGTTTCTAACCAGGGTGGGACTAAGGACTTTATTTAATGAATTTGTCACTAAATAAATGGGGGCAATAGAAATTTATTTAGTGGCGAACTCCTCCTAAGAATTAAAATGCGTAGTCCCACCCTGGATAGAAACGAGTGGTGGCCTATAAACAACCTGTCCTAACTAGGTTCCCAACGGAAATGAAACTCACCACTCTAAACCTGAAGCGGCCGAACTGGAAGAGGCCTAACCCCCACAGAGATATTTATTATATTAACGATATAATGTACTGTCATGGTGTGTTATTTGATACTAAGGCTAATTGGGAAGTGCTATCTACAGATTACCACCCTTTTCATGCCAGAGTGGGGCTAAGGCCACTAGTTAATGAGTTCACCACTATATAAATTCATATTCAGGCGGGAATCGAACACACCACTCTAGGTTTACTATGTGAGATCAAGTTCAACGCTTTAACTCACATGCCGCAGAGATGATATCTCACGGAAATATACATTAAATAAAATATCAATCAACGATTAAAATACTATTAAATTAGAGTATTTCGAGTTATGGCAGATCTCTGTGTCACCAACTACCATACTTTAATAGAATTTTAATCGTTGATTGATATTTTATTTAATGTATATTTCCATGAGATATCATCTTTGCGTCATGTGAGTTAAAGCGTTGCCCTTAATCTCACATAGTAAACCTAGAGTGGTGAGTTCGATTCCCGCCTGTTCTATCGTTGATTTTTTATTTCAATTAGTGAATTTCCGTGCTATGGCTTATCTAATTTACACATGTAAATAATTCTTAGATTAATACTAGATAACCGGCAAACGTTGTTTTGCCATATAAATTATTTCTAGTTTCTAGATAAATTCTAGTGTAGACAAAAAGTAACTTACTTATTATAAGTGTGTAAGTGGTATATGCATGAGATAGGCATGGAGCGCTATGAACCATAAGGGAATATAAATAAGTTGTTATAGTTTATTTCTTAAAATTACATATCACATATTAATTACGACAGTAACACTAACAAACAACATCAATCTTTTAATGCTATAGCGTGAACAATATTTTTTGTTAGCCCATCTTTAGCGAGCACAAACAAACTGGATGGTTTACCCACTCGAGAGCATGCTACGTACAATTGCCCGTGTGAAAAACATGGTGTACTCAAATCTAAGCCACAAATAGACATCGTTTGGCCTTGGGATTTGTTGATTGTCATTGCAAATTGAAATTTTAATCGAAGTACAGTTAAAAACACTATAATTGATCAGTTGTCGAGCGGGATGATAATGATTAAATTACTAAAATGGCTATAAAAAAAAATAGGGGTTGGTGATAAAAAAGTAAAAATTTAGGGTTGTATGTATTTTTTAATGCCACATTATAAAAAAATAAAAACAAAAAATTTCGTCCAAAAATTAAAAAAAAAAATCTTAAGAGTGAACAACCCTTATCATTTAGGGCTATGAAAAATAGATAGTAGCCGATTCTCAGACCTACTGAATACGCATATAAAATTTGGTAAAAATCGGTAAAGCCGTTTCGGAGGAGTACGCTAACTAACATTGTGACATAGAAATTTTATATATTAGATATTATGTTAGGTAAAAAATATATATTTAAAAAACGTCCGCACCGCAGGGGCTGCGTTAACTTAGCGGATTTCCCACGTATTTGCAATTATCGTAAAAAGTAAAAGTTCAATGAGAACAATAGTTGGTATTTAAAATAGAAATAAAGTGCTCCATAATATAACAGCTCACTGTTAATATGACATGACTAGGAGTGGGGGTTTCCTGAAGGGCGAATACTAAAAAATGAAAATATCTCGGTTTATAATCATGATAGCGAAAAAATGCATTACAACGTTTATGTAACATTTTATTTGCAATAAGATTAGTTCCATGCACTTTTTTGATCCGACGTGAAATAACGGAGATATTTAGAATTTTCGAAATTACCCCTCTAACCTCCCCTCACTGTTTCCGATTTCAGCCATTGATTTATATAAAACGTTTAAGGGGGCTCAGGTTAGCCAAGCGAGTTAAAGCGTGGACCTTTATCTTACATGGTAAACCTAGAGTGGCGAGTTCGATTCTCGCCTGGGCAAAGGAAATTATTTAGTGACGAAATTCATTAAATAACATCCTAAAATCCCACCCTGGCTAGAAAAGGATGGTAACCTGTAGATAACCCGTCCCGATTAGCCTAAGTTGCAAAAAGTGAACGTTAATAAATAATAATAATAAAACGTTTAAATATCCAGTTTGGTAACGATCGAAAAGAAATATGGATTGTAGAGAGTTAACAAACATATATATAAAATTTTGAACGAATCTTATTTTCGTCATCTCCTAGGTAGGATCGATGGACATTTGAGGACATTTTTCAAAAATCGCATGAGTACAACCTCAATATCTGATTTCCCTTCAGGGAAATCGTTTAAATATTGTTAACTAAATAAATTTCAAGTTTATTAAAGAAATTTGTGTTCAAAAACCTAGAGTGGTCAATTCGATTCCCCCCTTTACTTCACACATCTCTGAACTTTATGTTATTTATTTAAGGCTAATTAAGCGGGGAGGATTATTTCTACCAGACTGGAATTAAGGATTCTATTTAATCAGTTTGTCATTAAATAAATTCCTATTGTCTGTGTTAGAATCAAACTCACAACTTTAGGTTAACTAAATGAGATTAAGACCAACGCTTCGATTCACATGGCTAACCTGAGCCCCAAAGTATAATTGAGTGTTTTAAAAATTATTCATTAACGTCCACTTTTTGCGACTAAGGCTAATTGGAACGGGTTATCTACAGGTTATCATCCTTTTCAAGCCAAGCCTGGACTAAGGATTTTAATTAATGAATTCCGTCACTAAATAAATTCTTCAGCCCAGGCGGGAATCAAAGTCACCACTCTAGGTTTACCATGTGAGATTAAGGTCAAAGCTTTAAATCACATGGCTAACCTTAGCTCCATGGTTTATATTCATATTGTTGGGCATAGATTAATTTACGTTACCTATGTGACACTTCTGACGTCATTTATTTGATCAGGTGATGTTCAGCATCAAGAATTTGCAGTATTGTGATGCTCTTTGCTTTGTTTGTGTAAATGTCAATCTCAGCCGTTGATCATTATTTGGATGGGCGTTTTAAGTTAGAAGCCGATTTAAGGTAGCAATGTTACTCAGGAACAATCTTTTCCCTAAATGTGGGACTGACTTCGCGGGGACTGGATTTCTACTTCTTATGATACCAGTCTGCTATTGGTTCGAAGTTTTTATCGTTCTCCCTGCTTACTTCGGCCCCTCGATCTACCTCTACTACATCAACTGCTGCATTTCTACACTCCTCCTCTTCAATGTCGTCGGCAATTTCATGGCAGTATTTCTCTTGGACACCAGCACTCGAGGGGTGATACTTCCATCGACCCTCAAGCCGACTTGGAGGTTCTGTGCTGTGTGTGAGAGCATAGCACCACCCAGGTAATACACTCCACTTACTATCAAAGGAGTTACTGCTAAGCCACAGGCACAACAGTTTACTGTTCCTAATGTGGGATTGGCTCTTAATAACCTGAACCAGTTGCTCCCTTCAGTTACATGAACCTCAAAAATTGTTTTTGAAAATTACAATTGTCCTTATTATATAACCGAACAACTACTATCTTTCCATTCATATTATAAATTTAAAATTTGACTAGCTAAAATGATTAGCCTGTAAACAGTGAACTCCCTTTACCCTTTCCTTATATAACCATTGACTTGCTGTCTTTTTCTGTATTTTCCTTATTAGTCTAATTATTTGGTGCAACAGGTTCAGATGCACAAAACTAGCTCTCTGCAGCCTCTTTTTGCAGGATGTCAGCTTTCATGGTACCTTTATCCCAATGTGTCCAGGAACTCAGACCAGTGTTATCTTAAAATTAAAGATTTGTAAAGGACATTTGTTACTTCCTTGTACCTCCTGAGCATGGAGTTATCCATTTGTTTGGCATGGCATATGTATCTCGCATAACTCAAAACAGCTAGTCTTTGAATGTTGAAATATTATATTTGAGATTGGTGTAACATCTAGCTGTGCACCTCTTGTTTGGATCAAAATTGACTAAAAGGGAAGAAGCAGGGGTTAGTGGAGGGCAGAAAAAAAAAAATTCTCCATCTGTTTCAGAGATATAAAAAAATTGTATAGGCCCTTTTTTGTTTATCATGAAACAATCTATAAATCATGTTCTATGACATTTTTTGATAAGATGCATTGGAACATATTGTTTATTTAATTTAATATAATTCAAGGAAGATGTGGTCTGGACATCATATTTTTGTGTATCATAAAAAAGTCTATAAATTTGTTCTGTAACATTTTTTCATCTGATGCATTGGAAGAACAATATCATATATCATTTTTAAATTACATAATTTGTAAAACATTTTGTATATTTAATTTATTAGTAGTGGTATCCACATCAAATTTTGTCATATTTCTTCTGACAAAGAGTTATACTGAATGTGTATTTTAGGTCTTGGCATTGCAATCTTTGTGGGAGATGTATCCTGAAGCGAGACCACCACTGCAACTTCACGTCTTGCTGCATCGGGCATTACAACCACCGCTACTTCATAGCATTCCTCTTCTACATGTCATTAAGTACTTTATATTGCACTTACTTCAATGCTTACTACCTCTGGACGTTCACGTCCTTCTCTTCGTTCTACAGCATGGTCAAGCTCCTCCTTCCGCTGGCGGTTCTCCTCACGGGGGCCGACTTCTCGATCCTCCAGCTCTACAGGGTCATTTGCATAATATCGATAGTCGGGATGTTTGCAGTGGTAACACTTTTCATCTACCACGTGCTGAATATTGCCCGAGGGACGACTATGTACGAGAGGGGGAAGAGTGTAGTCACGTATGATTTGGGCAATGCCAAGGAGAATATGAAGCAAGTCCTCGGAGAACGATGGTACATGACGCTCCTATCTCCATTCACAGAATCCAAACTCCCCCATGATGGCATAAACTGGGATGAGCTTAAGCTATATTCCCATAAGTCTAAGTAAGGCTTTGTTCCAATAATTATTTTATACCTTTGTGCATTTAAGTGATGTGAGACTATCATTTACTATATTTAGTAATACAAAATGTATATCATTTTATATATATATATATATATATATATATATATATATATATATATATAAACATAAGGTACTGATCTCAGTAGATAGTACTAAGGCCTATTGTGATACTTTTACCTATTAAACATATCTTTCATTTTAATTATTTTTATTTCAATAATTTATTTGAAATTACCCTTTTGCTGGAGGATATAGTAATCAGGCAGGTGTGTGAACAGACCTCATTTTTTAGCAGATTTCCCTTACGGGAAATCAGTTTTGAGATTGTAATCATGACACGATATTGAAAATTTTTCTTCAAATATCCATCGAACCTACATAGGAGAAGACGAAAATAAGGTCTGTTCAAAATAGTATATATATATTTGTCAGTTAACACTCTAGCGATCTCAATTTTTGTCTGATCGTTTTGATTTTTAAACAATTTGTGTAAAAATAGAGATCATGTTCGTTAAGAGCTAAAATCCAACCAATGGGAAGAGGTGGTTTAGGGAGGGGGAATTTCAAAATTACTCTTATTATGATCTGGATCAAAAAATTTTATATAGTACCAATCTTGTCAAATTATTGATTCATTACAATTATTCTATAAATGGCTATGCAACTCAAATATTAATCGATTTCGTACTTAATACTACTTAATTCGTACTTCCTTGTTTTCAACTTTCAATATATTTCAACTCAACTTGTACTGACGGATTTATATTTGCAAATAGAGAATATATGAGATGAGATCATTTGGGTGTCATACCAGAGCGTGGGAAATCTGCTTAGTTTACGCAGCCCCTCCATGACACAATCTTCTGTAAAATTGATGATAATTAGATCAGGAGTACAACATAAATAGCTGATTTCCCTAACAGAAAATTTATTGCATTAGGGGCCTCCCTCCACCATTTGCATCACAATAGTCTTCACCTTGCTTCAGTTAGGCATCTGTTTTCACTTGGATTTGTTATTGAATCCACGTTTGCTTCGCAGGCGTAAAATCCTTACAGTTAAAACCGAAATTTATGATTAAATTTTTGTTTTTGTAATTGGAAATGATAATTTGGGGTTAAAATGTACATACAGATAACCTACATTCTCTGTACAATGAATCAACAACAAATAAAAATCATGAAGTTTTTTTCTAAAATCAAAAACTTAAATGATGACATCTCTCCAAAAATATTAGCACATATCTCACACATTGAAAGAAAACAGTATTCTGTAGTGAAGTTATGAATAAATTTGTTTATTATATAACAATTTATTGTTAATATGACATGAGTAGTAGTGAGAGTTTAATGAAGGCTGAAAACTAAATAAATGCAAATATCTTGGTTAATATTCAAGATAGAGAAAAACTATATATAAGAAAAATTATAGGAAATTACATTTGCAATAATATTGGTTCTATACTATTTTTCAATGTGAATTATAATAAAGGAGATAATTTGAAGTTCTCCCCTTCCCACTGGTCTAATTTCAGCCATTATCGAACTTGATCTTTGGTAGTACATAAAACATTTAAATATTAAGTTTGGGAATGATAAAAAAAAAATTGTGGCTACTAGAGCACTGCACTAAAACTCAAATATATATATAAACACGCATGTATAATTTTGAACATACCTCATTTTCATCGTCTATAAGATAGGATCAATTGAAATTTGAAGATATTTTTCAAAAATCAAGTCATGTGTATAACCTCAAAAATTGATTTTTTCTAAGGGAAAAATGAATCAATGAAATTTGATTCTGGATACTTTAGAAATGAGCTGATGTGATGATCGATTATTTGAATTCTCAGCATGAATGACTCCTACGATGACTGAAAGGATGAAAATTATGGTAATAAAAATAAAATCACAAATAATAAGTAGCATTTATTGACTAGTTTCATTCTTATTTTCCAGTGGTAAAGTAATATAGTTTGAGATTCAGCTGCAATCCTCCTTTAATCTTAAGGCACAGGCAAATGCATTTTTAACAAGAGCACCAATGGTTATCACAACAAATAAATTTCTTTAAACAGAATAACAGACAAAGATGTATTAACAACATATTTAAAATATATAAAAATATAATTTTTTAGCTTAACATTAGCCATTCAATTAGTAAAAAATTGGAAAGAAGCTGCTTCTTACAAACATATTTAAAACTGTAAATAATTTTAGTATTTACACAGAAAAATAAGAAGCAAACAATTGTTAAATAAATTCACAAAATGATTGACAAATTTTATAACAATAAGAACATATGTTCTTATCTGCAATGTTAAAATCATATAAAATACAATAAAATTTTTTTTAAAAAAAGCACAATAAACAATAAAAATGATACAGGCATAAGCCTACATAAAGGGGACGGCAGGATCTTGAGATGTGGGGTCTCTCGGGAGCGGAAGCTGGTGGGGCTGGGCTCGAGAATGGAACAACTCTCGGATTAGCGATGCTTTCTCTCTCTCGAGTGCTGTAATCCTCTCACTCTTTTTTGTCACTTCCTGTTTCACAAATTTTATGTATTATAAAATTATATATACACACACACACACTAGTTCTAAATATTTTAAAATTTAAGCAAAGGTGATAAAAACAACCGAAAAAAGATTTTTCTTTTCTACACCGTCAATGACTGTAAATAACTAAAGTAACCATAATATTAAAAAAAATAATTAAATTTTATAAGATTAATATAATAATATAAATTGATATAATCTCCCCTCATTAAATAATGTATAATTAAACATTAATCAAAACAAAATAAACTTTAGAGATTTTAATAAAAATATCACATGGGATTGAATGTTAACTTTCACACTAGAAATGAAAGTAGACAGTTTTGTTATTCTGCTTGCAAAGAATTACGTACAGATATGTATTAAACAATGAACAATATAAGTTACTGAAAATAGAACTCTTCCCCCAAAAAAAATGTCAACTGGGTCAGTACAAATTTTGACGAAGCTAGGTTTAGTGTAGTTCAAGATGAGAGACATTGGAGTCTTGATGTTAAAGAAGCTCAATTAGAGCAAGGAATGTTATGCAGTAGTTTCTGCATTTATAATATCATAAGTAAACTTTTCAAAAATACCCTACGGAAATATTGAGATCCCCATCTAAGCTCCTACTATTCCATGATTCTCCTCGGATATGCTTCCAAATTTCCTTGATTCCCCTTGGATATGCTTCTAAATTTCCTTGATTCCCCTTGGATATGCTTTTAAATTTCCTTGATTCCCCTTGGATATGCTTCCAAATTTCCTTGATTCCCCTTGGATATGCTTCTAAATTTCCTTGATTCCCCTTGGATATGCTTTCAAATTTCCTTGAATGCCCCTTGGATATGATTCTACATTACCATGATTCTCCTCATCTATGCTTCTACATTTCCTCAATTTTCCTCATCTATGCTTCTATATTTCCTCGATTCACCTCACTGTGCTCTACATTTCCTCAATTTTCCTCATCTATGCTTCTATATTTCCTCGATTCACCTCACTGTGCTCTACATTTCCTCAATTTTCCTCATTGGTCAACTTAATCTCACTTGGTAAAACTAAGGTCATGAGTTCGATTCTAACCTGGGCAAAGGAAATTTATTAGGCATAAAAATCCTTAGTCCTATCCTGGTAGAAAAGAGTGGTAACCTGTACATAACCCACCTTAATAAGCCTTAGTAGTACAAAGTGGATATTAATAAATACCATATTGAAACGAAATGGAAAAATTAAATATAAATATATATATATATATATATATATATAAATGAATGATGGTGCTATTTAATCCCCTTGATAGTAAATTTATTTTATTATGTTCTAGAGTTAGCTAGTGTCATTATAGACATAGGTTCACTTCATGGCACCTAAATAGTACTGGTCTTTTGCACAAAGTACATGTACATTTATTAATTAATAGATTATTAAAACTTGCTAACTCTACTCATAAACAGTTAAAAAAAATTAATTAATTTATCACCAATCAATCCTGTACTTGGATTATTCTAACTTTCATGCAGCTATTTACATTAATAAGAAATTTATTCAAAGAGAGATTAACAACTCTAAATGTAATTAAATCAAATTTTAATTATCATCAAAATTATATAATACTAACTCTAGATCTGAGGTTGAAATGTGGGCAGAAGGTGATAAGATATAATTATATTTTATACTATTAATAGATACATTGATTAAATTATGGTACAGATATATTTTACTCTCACCCAGAATGTTTAGAGACTTACAAAATTTCACTTATAGACTTAGCCTGGACTTATTAAGACAAATGGCAAACCAGAATTCTTAGAAGCAATGCAGATTTTGTTATAACAATTCTTCATATCAATATTAAGCAGCAGAAAGTTCTTCCATATAGTCAGTCTGAAGCATAGACCTTTGCCTTCATTGCTTCTCCAAGAGGAAAATAGTCCATAAATATCTTTTGACTATTCTTTTTAGAAAGATGTGTTCATACAATGAACAATAAATTTGTGATAATAAAATCATTTTTTTCATCCATCAGATCTTCCTTTGACATTTAATATATGTCTGTCCACAGCACCAAGTAGTGCTTCTATCAGTGACTCCGTAAAAATCCAAAAGTCCCGCTAACAAGGGGAGTGCATGGTCTTCCCCCACAGATTTGAATGACAATTTTTTAGTGTGTAGTACTTAATGAAAAATAAATTCTGTTAAAGTGAGAGAACACATGTTTGTCTAAAAGAAAATGTTAAAGATTTGCCAGAAAGTCTTGATTTGTTGCCAAGACGTATATTTGAAAAAGTCTCTGTGGTTCACTTGATAACGTTCTCTTTCTGTAGCCACAAGGACTAAAGATCGAATCTCTCTGAGGACTATTTTTAATTTTTCTAGGGCGTATTTTTAATATTCATAAACAAATAAAAAATTTTTTTTGAATTATTGGGATTTAATTTTTAACATGTTCCATAAATTTGAATGCTTTCTGTCAATAATATAATAGGTTTGAGAAAATATTTAATATTATACAAGAGATATATTACAATTAATTGAATACTTAAGTATATACCAGATATGAACAATAACATGGATATTTTTAAATGGTTTTATATAGCTTCACCTGTTTATTTGTTATTATTTTATTTTACAATTAATAAAGATTTTTATGATTTTCTAGCCCTAGACATAAAAATATTCTTTAACAGTTTTATACGTTAGATCTATATTTTCATTATGCTTGGCCTTGGATCACTGACGTATATTTCTATGATCAGGTTAAAAATTGAATCAAGCATCTCCAAAACTGCTCCTATTTGATTGAACAGAATCACAAAATATCATCTAGAGAGGATTGTATTAAAATTCATTCTATTCTTCAACAATATTGTCATCCACAATAAAAATTTTAACTTGATGATAGAAATATACATCAGTGATCTAAGGCCAAGCAGGTCAAAAATAAAAATTAAAAAAATATTTATTTATTAATCTTAAATATACACCCTAAAACAAAAATTAAAAAAAAAAAAAAAAAAAAAAAAAAATAAAAAACAAATTCAGAAAAAATAGTCGCTCATGGTGAGATTCGATTTCGAGATCTTGTAGTTACAAAAAGAGAGCACTACCAACTCGGCAAACTCTTTGGTGTATATGTATTTGCAACATCTCAAGACTTTCAGACAAATCTATAACATTTTTTTTTTTTTTAGACGAATGCACGAAAGTGCATTCTCTCACTTTAACAGAATTTGTTTTTCACTAGGGACTACAGACTAAAAAATTTTCAGTGGGGAGATGGCCATGCACTCACCTTGTTAGTCAAACCTTTTCAAAATCCACTCGACTCCCGCAATTCATTATTGCTCTTATATTAAGCCATATATAGCCGGAATTTGTACATGTTGCAATATACTGAGAAGTTGAGTGATGGATGGGTATACAATTCTGAATTAAATGTAAGGAAGTTATGGGTTTAAACTATTGAGTGTGAGGGGACTGACCTGAGTGAGTATATGATTCTGTTGCCTGAGACGAGATATGACAGATGAGGAGTGAGGGCTGACAGCTAGGTTCATGTGGAGAGGCAGGCCAGGATCGGTGAGCGTCGCAAGGTGCCTATTCACCTCTAGGATTCGAGCACGGAGCAGTTCCACTCTCTCACCCTGCGCCTCGCTCCATTGCTCCTGCAAGCAACAAAATACAGTAATTAACTCCTCATAGTTTCATGACCAGGTTCATTAAAAAATTTTTCGCACAAACTTTATTCAAACTGCCCTACATGTTTCGTGGCTTACATACCACCTCTTCAAGGGATATCCTTTTCAAAAAATAACATTAATTTAACAAAACCTTGCGATAATTCTTTGCTAGATATTGTATTAATATTCAACTATCACCCAGAAATATATAGACTGGAAATATAACAATAAAAAAAAAAAAAAAATGTTACTAGAATTAAAGATAAAGTAATAGGATCAAAATCGCCCGGGAAGTCATTTGAGGCTGAATGATGATGGTATTTCTTTTTGGGCTTAACTTTGTACAATATTTTTACATTTTCAATGCTTAGATTTACACCCGAGTCCAGTGTGCTGGGGATATGTTAATAATAAAAGTATTTGTAATGGACATAATTCTACAAAATACACAATATTTTTATGTTACATGTTTCCAGTGTATGTATATTTTTTTATATATAATATAATCATAGATTATCGTATAAGCCATATTATTCATAATCATAGAAAGAATTCTGCTTTTCGAACTATCTATGAATAAATGTTCATTTCCTCGAAAGTGGTCCAAAGCATCACTAGGATGGCAACTGTTTCATATACGTAATAACCACTATTAAAAATATTCTTTTGTATGTTTGGAAAGTGAACTGCATAATCTTAATGGTACAAAACATGTTCAGTAAAGAATAACATATATTAACAGTGCAGAGTTAATTAATTCCAGAAATAGTGTTTCGTGTATACCTCATTTAAACTTTGTTATTCGGCAAAAGTGCATATAACAAAAGTTACTTTAAATAACAAAACAAACAACTTTCGTTATATGCACATAAGCCGAAAAATGAATAGACTACGAAATATCGCGATCTTATATTTCACACCTCCCTTATAAACCCCACTCCTGTTCGTACCTCAAAATTTTAATATAGCTTATAATCAGAGAGATGTTAATACCAAATCACATATGAAGTTTCATTTAATTCGGTTGAGTTTTTTGTGCCATATAAAATTGTTGACTCCCACTATAGTTTTTTGCATATAACTCATTTATACTTCAGTATATGTGTAAAAACAAAAGTTACTCTAAATAACAAAATACAAAACTTTTGCTGTGTGCATATTTGCAGAAAAACCAAAAGGAAACGAAATATCGCTATTTGTAATTTCAGGTCTCCCTTGTAACCCCCACTCTTGCATTAATATAGCCTAAAACCTAACCTGTTTTAGTAGTAATATACATATTAAATTTCATAAAATTTGGTTCAGCCGTTTACGATTCTATAAAGGACACAGAGACAAATATTCATTTTAATATATAAGATAAACAATAAGCTGTAACACCTGCAATAGTACTAATATTGGTGAATAATAAAGGTTAAAGCGACACGTAACAAGTATTGACAATAATGAAAATAAAACTGCTTTGAGGGATCATTCCTTCTCAAAGAAACACAGCTCAATTTTTAAAAAGTTCAAGTAATTGACGAAGGAAGATATAATACTAAACGAAAAATAAAAAAGAATACTCACATAATAAAAAATAGAAAAAAGACAGTAAATAAAAAAAAGAATAATCGAGTTAAGGTGACGTGTAAATAATGATCTGTAGGCAGCTGACAACCTACTTCGGGAACCTCAGTATCAACAACCTCCTCAGTGAGGACAGTCGCAACGAATGTAAGAGGGAAACGAGCACTTCAAAAATGTAAGTAGCCATTTGTAATTGAATTTAATAAATATATTGTGTAAGTAGGCACTTATTAATATAGTATCTAGCAAAGAATTATCATAGGGTTTTGTTAAAGTAATGTTATTATTTTTTGAAAAGGGATACCCCCTGAAGAGTTGGTATGTAAGCCACGATATATATATATATATATATATATATATATATATATATATATATATATATATATATATATATATATAAAATTGTAACCTCTGTCTGTACATTGATTTTTTTCGCGAAATTTCACGATAACTTTTCGTTTCACATGTCATAGACACCATAACTGCATTTTGTTTCTTTGGTGTCTGTTTGTTTGTTTGTTTGTTTGTTACCTTTTCACGCATAAACGGCTGAACCGAATTTTATAAAACTTGGTATGTGTATTACTACTAACCCAACTTAGACTTTAGGCTATATTAATATTCTCTGAGACGAACAGGAGTGGGGGTTATAAGGGAGGCCTGAAATTAAAAATAGCGATATTTCGTTTCCTATTGGTTTTTTGGCAAATATGCATATAACAAAAGTTGTTTATTTTGTTATTTAGAGTAACTTTTGTTATATACACTTTTTTCGTATACCGAACTATAAAGGTGTTATACGCTAAAAATTATAGCGGGAGTCAACAATTTTATTTGGCACAAAGACTCAACCGAACTAAATAAAACTCGGTATGTGTATTAGCACTAACGCCTTCCTTATAATAAGCCATACAAACATTTCTAGGGACGGGCAGGAGTGGGGGTCATAAGGGACGCCTGAAATTAAAAATAGTGATATTCCGTTTCCTATTGGTGTTTCGGCAAATATGCACATAACAAAAGTTGTTTATTTTGTTATTTAGAGAAACCTTTATTATATACACTATCGTCGTATAATGAAGTATAAACGAGATATACACTTAAAACTAGGACGGGAGTCAACAATTTTGTTGGGCACTAACGATTGAACCGAACTTAAAAAAAAACTCGGTATGTAAATTATCATTAATTCTTCCAAGATTATAAGCTATATTAAAATTTTTAGGTTCAAACAGGAGTGGGGGGTTGTAGAGGCGGCCTGAAAAGAAAAATAGCAATATTTCGTTTCGCATTGATTTTTCGATAAATATGCACATAACAAAAGTTGTTTATTTTGAGTAACATTTGTTGTATTCACTTTTTTTGTAAAATGATGTAAACACGGGATATACGCTAAAACTATAGCCGGAGTAATTCATTTGATTAGTGCTTACTTAAGCGTTTTTAATGAATGCATATTATGAAAAATGATTTTGTGTTAAAGTCACATTTGATAACTCTAAATATGATTCGGATTAGTGAGGTTATATATCTCCGTCGCCTCCTTCTCATTTATTTTTTTTTCCGAGAGAATAACATTGTTATTTATTTCCAATAGAAATGTATTCTATAAGAGCATTGGCACAAGGAGCGATAGCGGAAGTTGTAGGGAAGCAAACTCTTTGTTTCTGCTAATATATATCTTATTTCCGATATTTTGATGTTATTGAAACAAATATGTACCATCATAACAATTAGACGTCAATGGTAATGCCATTATGAAAAAAGACAATATCCGGTTAAACTTAATATGATTTAAAGTATTACTTATTTTGCTGGGAGGGCTACAATCTCTTCCCCTCACCCATCTCCTTGAATATAAATGAAATTATTTTTAGGGTAATACTATTATTTAATTCCGTCAGGTAGATAAATTATTAAAATAATACTCTGAATCAATAATTTAAGAAAAACATGGTGTTTAGCCCTCATGCTGGACCGGAAGATGACAGGAGCCTAAACAGTTAATTGAGTTATCTTATTACCAGTGAAATGCTGCCATTCCTGGAAGTGACTTCCACTGAGCTCTGCTATTACGCAATTACGAAAATAATCTAATGTACAAAACTATGCTTAAACTACATGTGCTCGGATTGGTTTTTAACAGGAAATAAGTTTCATTATATATTTAATTGTAATAAATGCAATCCATGATTATGATGAGTATTCAAAAAGGAGACTTAAGAAGTGGAAAGGGATAGATTAGGAACACATTTTTATTTATTCTTCAACAGTAAAATTTCTCATTTATAAGTCGCCTGCCTGACCCTCACGGGAAAACAATACGCCCAGACGGGAAGTGTAGTTGTAAACATTGAAGCCTTGCCCAAAAAAATACTATCATCATTCAGCACACAGCAACGACGGGTATAGACCCTAAACACTGGTATGGTACGGGGAAATGTCAAAATACTGTGCAAACTAAAGGCTTACCAAAAAAAATACCACATCATTCAGCCTCAAATGAATTCCCGGGCGAAGCCGGGTACCTTAGCTAGTATATATATATATATATATATATATATATATATATATATATATATATATATATATATATATATAATTTTGAACGGACCTCATGCCTATGAACCAATCCAGGAGCTACTTAAATAAAGAAGAGAAATTAGTCTTTAATAATACAAAAACAGCAGGAAGTGGACCACCAAAGTTGTGCAATCTAGGTCCCAGCTTTTCATGGCCAACTGAACTAAAGACTTTCATTTTCATTGAATGAAAATAAAAAGCTTCTATTAATAATAATCATGTAGGTTACGAGGTATTGGCAAGGACAGAATATTTGCTGAGGTATAAAGTGGCTAAAATATATCAACAGGTGATAGCTACTAAATTCGGTATGTTGGATAATGAGCTCCTTTATTACAGTTGCATTACTCAAAAAAGATTATTTAAAAATACATTGGGATAAAGCGATGATGACAGATCTTACTGTCCATCATAATGACCCTAATATTCTTGTCGCCAACAAAGGGAAAAAATCTGCTGACATCAATAATATAGATCTACGAAATGAAGAGAATAACCGCAAGAAAATTAATGTCTTACAGTTATAGAAATAAGTGCCCTTTACAACCTAGATTCTGTCACTGTTGCTGCAATTGTGACATCAAAAAATGGCTTAATTCCAAAAACCATAATTAACTTAACAAAATATATAAATTTACCTGAGCTATTAATAAGTGTCACAGAAAGCAGTTCTATGAGGCACTTCAAGAACTGTTTCCAAATTTTTAAATCCCCATTAAAAAAACAAACAATGAATTTAATACATAAAAACTTATTGCAGTTGGTTACCACACCTACTATAATTATATTCAGTAACCTAAGAGTTAAAAGACACAAAAATTATAACTTACTGAATGACCCGCTCTTCCAAGATTAGTCATTTTCTCTTGAACGGATGCTATTTGCTTCATGTACCAATCTTTTGCTCGGTCGACTGCTTCTAGCCCCTGCATCAAGACATCCTTTTCCAGCTCTATCTGCTTCATCTTCTTCAACTAAATACAATTTAAGATAAAAATTAAATAGAATCTTTAAATAAAATAGGAAAGGGTTTTGAGTATTTTCTCAAACCAATATATTGGTATCAAAAATGATTAGGAATTGTAATCGGAAGAGGAAAATAGTGAGTGTTGATAATGGTCCATGGTGTTAACCTTACTTTAGATTAAATAGACCTTAATGTTTTGTTCAAAAAGACAGACTTATTGGCCCGCTTTCGTATCTTATATAATTTAGGAAACACAGCTATTTTCGAAAAAGAAAACTAGTTTTTTTCACTGAAAGAAATCTTGAGAGTAGGATTGTATGGGTGCACTATTAGAAATGTTTAGATTGAAGGATAGAAATGTATAAGGAGTTAGTATTTGATCATACCATATTGTAGTCAATGCCATTCTGTAGGGTATGCCTCCTAGGCTCTCTCCTTCGAACAGTAGCCTTCTTATGCTGCTCAGCGGCCGAGGCAGGCTTGCCATCACCCACGCTCCGCCCCCTAGCTCCATTCATCATCCCCAACTGCCAGCTCTGCAGAGCTGATCTGATCTCAGACTTCTCAACGTTCCTCTCAAGGCCCACTGCACTTCTACGCAATCAGTCACAAGCACTTTTTTATATATCTGTCTTTCACAGAAAATGAGTGATCACATAAATTAAAGGTTCAAATAAAGAGGCTGAAGTTATAACAGCTAATTATTAATATGACATGAGTAGGAGTAGAGGTTTACTGAAGTATGAAAACTAAAAAATGCAAATATCTCAGTTAATATTCAAGACAGAGAAAACATATATGTAATAACATTCATAGTCCATTAAATATAAGAGAGGCTCTATAGGACTTTTCAATCTGATATATAATAACAAGAAATTTTTCGAAAATCGTATTATGAGTACAACCTCAATAGCTGTCCGCTGGTGAAGGACGTGGTAAATCTGCTAAACTATAAAAGACGAAAAATTCTATTCAACTAAACAAATTTATTGTTCATGGTATAAATACATCTTTCTTAAAGAAAATCAAAAATCTATAAACCTTTTGTCTATGATGTTTGCTATATCTAGGACATGATAAAATACATTTATCCATATGGGGAAATCATTTACACCTATTTATTTATATCAACACAAACGTTTCTCCTATTTGTTTATATCAACAAACAATTTCCTCAGCAGTCAGTGATGTACATAAAATTGAAGAGATACTTAGTATCGATAGCCTCGAAAACCTACACAAGATTTACTGCTTCATCACGTCAGTATGCTCTAGAATCTATAAGTGTTGATGGACCACACTCCAGTTAAATGTTATATTAAGACGTAAAAGGGTTGATAGAATGCTTTTAGTTATCTTTTATGTGCTTTATTTTACTATTTACACTATATTGCTTTTTTTTTTTGTATTACTTTATTGTCATATTATTGTTGATCTTAAGAACTTGGATTTAATTATTTATTTAAAAAGACAGAATTGTTATTTGTTTATTTAATTTGTACAAGATGTAAATCTTTAACAAATAAATATATATTCTATTCTATTTATATATTCATTTAATATATTATATATATATATATATATATATATATATATATATATATAGAGAGAGAGAGAGAGAGAGAGAGAGAGAGAGAGAGATTGAACCCACACGGTTTTCGTCAGATCAATGGGCACTTAAAGAGATTTTTCAAAAATTGTGTCATGAGTAGAACTCTAATAGATGATTTGCCTTAAGACAAATGTGCTAATAAGTAGAAAGTATACCTGGGCGGCTTGGGAGGTCCGTAGAGAGGAGGCTTGATAGGTATGCCGAGTGGTGGATCGGCAGGTAGCTGGGGCATGCTGATTGTCCTCTGCTGCGGCATATTACTCATCCTGCTAGACCACACCTGCTTAGGCTCGGCATCTAATAGTGGTGCTGATGGTGGTCGGACTCCTGGATCATTGTTCTCAGCCCCACTGCTACTTCGACTCACTCCTCCACGCTTCTTGTTCTCCATCTATCCAACAAAATAAGATAAATTAATACTATCAATAATTCCTGTACTTTGTGCAAAGAAGAAAGAAATTATACTAGTAGACATCCACTGTTCTTGTTATTATTACAATCAAGGTATTTGGGTATTGACAGTGTCTTCATGTTTTTGGCCAACATTTCTCTAGCCAACTCCATACGAAAGTGCCAGGAGTATACAGTGTACCTTGCTCCTGAGCATGAGGATCGGAGAACAAGTTAAGAACGTGAAAATGTTTTGGACAGAATTCTCATCATTTTGGGAAACCAACCATCACATCAAATTTGTTGAAGTCAAGGTGCTAATAGAGATAGTGAAATGCCCAAACAGCACCAACAGAGAAGATGGCTATAGAATGAGCAAACTTAGAAGGTAGGTTTAAATAAGACTGAGTTATCCCATTTTCTAGAGATATATTATCCCTTCGTCAGGGATAGAATTCAGTTTTTGTTTATTGTCTGTAAAAAAAAAAAAAAAATAAACTTCAATTTTTAACTCTTTGTATATTTAATTATGTTCTAATAATGTTTTTCTATTAATTTAATTACAAGTCATTTCATTAATAATTATGTTCTGCTAGCCTAGAGAAAGTTAAATTTTTCTCTCAAATTAGCATATTTAAAATAGTAATATCTGTTGCTCTCATTAGTAAAAATAGTCTATCACACACGGGCTGTGTAAACTAAGCAGATTTCCCATGAGATATTCTCTTTTTTCCCTTAGTTCTGGCCACTTAAAAAAAGACATGAAACTCAATCTGATAAGAGATATCAAGTGATATAATAACTTAATGTGAAAGTAGTATAAGTGTGATTAGGATTTACTGGTGTGCTGAAAGTTAAAAACCAGAAATGTCATGGTTAATACTTGAGTTCCAGCAGATTTATGGGAATAAATAACATGGCCAACCAACAATATTAATGGTGTAACTGGTAATATATATGTGAATGTACAATAGTATCTACACCTCAACAGGTAAATCTGATTTTCATGAGAATGAACAAGGGAATAAGAGGGTCACAAGCGCATGCAGTAGTTTCTCATGGCCTTCTGGATCAGACCATCCAAAAATAAAGCCATAATGAGGAAAATTCCATTTACACCAATTCCATTGGGTGGAAAAAAAATCCACTCAAGGCCAGAGTTGTTAGATAGCCTGTATAAGCTGATAGGCATTATGAGTATGCAGACTACAACTTTAATCTACCCTCCAATCTTGCCCCACTGACTGAGAATTTAGACAAGGAGGAGGAAACATCTTGTGAAGGGATGCATTATGATATTGATACAACATTTATACTGCACTCCATCTCTATAGCCCCACTCCACATTGTCTGGATTTCTTCTATTAAAAGAACTCCCATCATAAGTTTTTCATGAAATGTTAAACATATCGATATGACCAACCACAAAATAGAGCACTAACAGACAATTATATATCTATATAAATTTCAATTGAAGTAGGCCCTGGGGTGTTTCAAAATTTTCTTTGAGATTCACTTAAGAAATTGTTAGCCTTAAATAAAATCTGCTAAGAGAGGATTAAATAACTTAAGGGGCTCCGGATAGCCATGAGCTAAGGCACTGGTCTGAATATCACTTAGCAAACCTGGAGTCTAAAGCTCAATTTTTACTTGGTCAAAGGGAATTTATTTAGTGGTCAACTCATTTAATAAAATCCTTAGTCGCCTAAAGGGTATAAACATGTAGATAACCTGTCCCAATTAGTCTTAGTATCACAAAGTGGAGATGAATAAATAACTGAATTATTACTGCTAGATGTATTAATTTACCTGGTTCCTTAAGAGGCATATCTTGAGCCCAGCACAAAATCTCTCGAATGAAAGTAGACCATTAGGGGGAGTGACTTTCCTTAAACTTTCTATCACACCCTTTGGTAGTCCTTTAGTCCCATCATCCTGCCACCTATTTTCTATGTCTGCAATAAACAAAGCGTTTAGTCAGATAAAGATACTATATTTTGTTTAGAATATTCACAGGGGCCTGGTTAAAAAACTCTGGCCACTTCTGCAGAATACAAATACATTATAAATTGGGATTGCAATTTATATAAATTTGTAATGGTTAAAAAAATGTTTCGGTAGATTTCACCATGATGAATAATTATATCAACTTACCAGAAAACATTACAAATCCAATGGCTTTCTCGTCCAATATATCAAAAAGAGTTCTCAGTGCTGCAACAAATTGCTTCGGAAGGCCTTCAAGAGTAGGAGACTGGACATGCGTTGGAGACATAGGAATCTAAACGAAACAGTATAAATATCTTTATTAAAAATATTAAAATGTATTTCAACTTGAAATACCCATCATTGTGCATAAATAATTACAATATCAAATATCTATATTTACATTTCATATGCAAGTAGCTTGTGGTGCACAAGAGCATAAGCACCCGAGCTCCAATCATTGAATTATAATTACATAGCATAACGTTATATTTACTTTTACACCACGATTTGGCTTTGGCATACATTGGAAGAAGTTAATGTCATTTAAACAACGTCAGTAATTACTTTTTCTAAATAAAACCTGATAAAAGCAATTGTAAAACCGCCGGTGGTATGAAAAAATGGAAAAGCCAAAGTTCAAGTAAATTAAATTTGCGATTTCACGGATAATATTTGAAATTTTCTTCCATCCATAGATTTCATTTAAATATATAATAAATAATGCAATGCTATGAATGAGCTAGCTAAGAATCAGTAAGTAGTAAACTACTGAAATTTCTGGTTTCAATTTCTTTGGAGCATGTTTATATATAAAAATTCTCTTCTTACCAAAATTCCTAATTTCTGAAATTCCTCTATTTTTTTTCTATACTTTTCATAATTTGTGAGTAAATATAATAAAGAAATAATAATAAATAAATAAAAACTTATAATAGTAAACAAATGTAGGGTGCAAAAAATGAAATATTCTAGAGCTCCTGAAAATTAAAAAAGCTAAGCAGTTTTAATATAACTCACCATCTAGGTAACCCCATTTATAGAAAATGGGGAAAAAAGGATGAATATAATCAAAACTTTCACAAAATTAAAAGAAAAAAAATTAAAGGGAAGCTATGTCTTTTTCATTCATTGTAACATAAGTTACAGCAATATTGGGGTACAAATAATGTGAAATTTATACAAATTGAAAAGTGGATTATAGCTCGATTAAAATTCCCTTTCATATTGGGCAATACCATTTATTGCAAATAGAGGTCTAAAAATAAATCACAACATCCACCAAATTAAAAAGTAACAAACAGGTCAAATGTAATTCAATTTGAAATTATGTAATACCATTTATTAGAAAATAATAATTTAAATTTTGTTTACAAAAACAAATTGCATTAGTGAGATATTTTGGAGGAAAGTAACAATTAGACAATAGGAAATTAAGAATTTTGTATAAAGAGTGTAAATATGAATAGGGAGGCCCTCCTGGGTAAAACAGCAGCAAATCTGGTTTATAAAAATTTAAAAAGTCGTTCTGCTGATAATGGTATCAATGAAAGAATACTTATAAATAAAAAAATGAATGGGGAAAAAAATCTGAAACTATTTATTAGGAAAAGAAGCTCATTCAAAGTGTTATAGCTTATAAAACAATGAAGTGTCAAAACGGGTAGTTTTGAAAAATACGCTCTAACCTGTTGATTGTTTGTGGCCTGTACTGAGGCGAGAGTGACTCTAGCCTGCTCAGCTCTCTCTGACATTGCTGCTCGTCCTAAAGCTCTACATTCGTTTGACACATACAACAATAGAATAGAGAGAATGACAAGGAGACAATCTGGAAATATGAAACAAGCGAGACGGACTACCTGTTGCTCCAGGGACGGGGAGGTGTCGCCCCTAGGAGGAGTAGCGCTCTCTAGTCGCCTCGACGGCCAAACACTACAAGGGGCACTACTGGCTCTCCACTTACATTCATTGGCAGATTTCCATTAAGGTAAATCAGCTATTCAGCTCGTACTCATGACGCCATTTTCGACAAATTTCCTCACATGTCCATCGATCCTACCTAGGAAATGACAAAAATGAGCTCCGTTCAAAATTTTAATGTAAATATATATATATATATATATATATATATATATATATATATATATATATAATAGCGGACCCGACAGACGTTATCCTGCATGATATTTCAAGCGATTAGGATATTAAATTTAATAATATTGTGTTTAAAACAAAAGCTACTTTTAATAACACAAAATACAAAATTTCGTATGTGCACGTTTGCCTAAAAATAAATATAAAACGATTAAATATCGAGTTTGGAAGCGAACAAACAAAAATTGCTACCGCTAGAGCGTTAACAGATATATATATATATAATTTTGAACGGACCTCATTTTCGTCATCTCCTGGGTAGGATTGATAGACATTTGAAGACATTTTTCGAAACTCGCGTCATGAGTACGACCTCAATAGCAAGTCAGTCAAGCAGGGTTTCATAAACTATATAAATTTTCCCACGCGAAGGTTTACAATAGATAAATCTATATACTGGTAACACCGCCGTGAATACTAAGTAAATAAATACAAACGGTAGCAGACAAGTATGTAAATAGATACTATTATGAATGGACCTCATTTTCATCATCTCCAAGAATTGTCTAAAATCTTTCGAAAACGGCTTCATGAGTATGCAAAAATCTTGATTTACAATTGCCCTAATGTTACTTCTCCTCAATATATCATTCAACCTAGTGGGATGGGGGGGGGGGGGTTAGAGGGGGGATTTTCGAAAATTCGAAATATCTCCGTTACCGTAAGTCGGATCGAAAAATTGTATAGAACCAATCTTATTCCAAATTAAATTTAATATAAATATTGTTCTATACATTTATTCTCTATATTGAATATTAACCGAGATATTTGCAATTTTATTAAATTTGGGCCGATAACGTATGACAGTTTCCCGCCAAAAGCTAGTTCGGCCCTTTGTCGTAAATGTTCGGCTCTCGTATGGAGATTTCTATATTGTATAACTTCACATGAGAAATCTGCATAGTTTACGCAGCCCCTGGGTGACGGACTTTTTTAAAATTAATTATTATTTATAATAAATGATATAACAAAAAATAGAATTCTTTGAACTTTTTAATAGCTAGACCGTATTTGTCGGCCGTTTTGTGGCCGAAATGGCCTTCCCCTATTACATCATTAAAATCTCCCACAATTAGAACATTGTCTATTGTTGTCATATTTAGTAATTCTTCTATTTCATTATATCCTAGTTCGACTTCTTCATCTATGTAGGTAAATACACTTGTATAATAACAAAATTAACAGGTTTACAACTTACCTTAATCATCAGGAGCCAATCATTTACCTGGTGACGTTTCAGAGTTTGCCTGACACTTTCTTCTTTTAAAAAGTCCGTCACGCAGGGGCTGCGTAAACTAAGCAGATTTCCCATGTGAAGTTTTACAATAGAGAAATCTGCATACTGGTAACACAACACCACTATGAGTTAATACAAACGGTAATGAGAAATCTTTCAGTTAATTCTAATAAATTCCTAAAGGAAAAGGCTTCTGAGTTGTAAGAATAATTTATATTTTAATAACTCAAATTTTAGTAGCCCAAAAACTAAAGTAGGGGGGGGGCGGATGAACAGAACGTATTTGCATTAATCTCACAAAGTAAAAGCTGAAACGACAAGTAAGGTTAGAAGAAGCTTCCACCAGAGCCGAACAATGCCCGACATGTCCAACACACAATAAAAAAAGTCCGTCACGCAGGGGCTGCGTAAACTAAGCAGATTTCCCACGTGAAGTTATACAATAGAGAAATCTCCATACGAGAGACGAACAGTTACGGCAAAGGACCGAACTAGCTTTTTGCGGGATATTCAAAAATCCGTTATCAGCCCAAATTTAATAAAAATGCAAATATCTCGGTTAATATTCAAGATAGGGAATAAATGTATATAAAAACATTTATAGTAAATTATTCTGTACAAATTTTCGATCCGACGTATAGCAACGGAGATATTTGGAATTTACATAATTCTCGTTCGATTCCAGCCGTTAACGAACTTGATCTTTCTTTTTACATAAAACGACTAAATATCGAGTTTAGTAACGATCAAACAAAAATTGCGACCGCTAGAGCGGTAACAGACAAATTATATATATATATATATATATATATATATATATATATATATATATACACGGGGGTGAATCAAATATAAACGAGACTTTTCGCCTTTCGGGCACAGTAGTGGTGGGAGATCGTTCCCGCCTTTTTTGTTGTTGGGTAGGTTAGTCAGGAGTAGGGGAAGCACGTGATCTCGCCACCTCGATCGTCTCGGTGTCCACAGTGACGATGTCGGAAGAAGAGGTACCCCCACGACTGCGCAACGTGTCGTAATTAAGTATCTCGCCGCAGAAGGCGTAAAACCGGCCGAAATCTTGAGGAGATTGACTGCACAGTTCGGGGAAAAGACACTTTCGCGAGCCAGAACTTGGGTGCACCACTACACCCCAGAGTCTAAACAAGCGAGTATGGAGTGGAGAAAACAAGGAGAACCTGGACCAGTGAAAGCCAAGTCACGATTGTCAGCAAGCAAGGTTTTGGCTACCGTTTTTTTTTACCAGCGTGGTTTGCTGTACCTCAATTTTTTGCATGAGCGCAGGACAATTAATGCAGCCTACTACTGCGACATTTTCAGTGACGTCCGACTTCCATATCGCCGCAAAAGACGAGACCTACCGATCAGAGAAGTGGTTCTTCTTCATGACAATGCTCGCCCCCATACAGCAGCCATGACAAGGGAAAAATTGGAGCAACTGGGGTGGGAGACACTGGAACACCCTCCTTACAGTCCAGACCTGTCACCCTGTGACTTTCATGTGTTTGGCCCTCTCAAGGAAGCTTTAGGAGGCCAAAGATTCGACAGTGATGGTGAGGTTGAAGCCTATGTGCGCAATTGGCTGCAGACACGACCTGGATCTTTCTACATGGAAGGAATTGGAAAGCTACTTATCCGCTGGGAAAAATGTGTTTCCAAGTCAGGGGATTATGTAGAAAAATAAGCTATATTATTTTTTGCGTTTAAAATTAAAAAAAAAAAAAGTCTCGTTTATATTTGATTCACCTACGTATATATATATATATATATACAGTTTTGAACGGACCTCATTTTCGTCATCTACTAGGTAGGATCGATGGACATTTGAAGAAAAATGTCGAAAATTCCGTCATGAGTACAACCTCAATAGCTGATTTCCCTTAAGGGAAATCTGCTAATGCAAATATCTCGGTTAATATTCAAGACAGAGAATAAATGTATATAACAATATTTATAGTAAATTTAATTTGCAATAAGATTGGTTCTATACAATTTTTCGATCCGATGCATAATAACGGAGATATTTTCAATTTTCGAAAATTCCCCTCTCTAAATCTCCTCCCTCTTGTCCGAGTTCAGCCATTAACGAACTTGATCTGTCTTTTTACATAAAACGGTTAAATATCGAATTTCGTAACGATCAAACAAATATTGCGACCGCTAGAGCGTTAACAGACAAAAATATTGTTACGTTTTTATTACCAAAACCAGTAATAAACGTTTTTAATAAGAGTTCTTTTGGATTGCAAAATTAAATACTCGCAAGTTTCACAGTTTTTATCACTGCACAATTTATTTCACAATGCACAATACACTTGGTAATTATTCTTAATTACTACTCACAGTATACACTGATAGCGTCAATGTTCTTCAGATTACACAGTCCAACAATTCACTCACGGTCACTGAAATTCACAACAAGACGGCACTGCACTGTCCTTGACTTCGCGGCACTTCACTGTCCTTTACTTCGCGGCACTGCACTGTCTTAAACACGGCATTCAACTGTTACTTACAGTCACGGCACAACACTGTTCTTCTTATAAAAACACTTTACCGCACTGCACTAAGTCGCACTGTAGCACTGATGTGAACATCAAGACAGGTGAGAATAAAACTGCGTCGATCGCGGTTCGCTGTTCTTATATAGGTTGTCGGCATACATCAAAGGGGAATTGTGTGGACCCCTCGACGTCTGGCTGGACGAGTCTATAAGGGGCTAGAACTTTCTGTCGGTTTCTTTGATCTACGTCACACTTTCCAAACACGCGACTCTCTCTCTCTCAAGGATTATTCATGTATTTAATTTTCGCAACACTGCCGCCCACTTAAGCCTTTTCGTCCCGAATAGGCTCAATATCGCCGTTGCCATACTTGGCTAGTCGCTCTAGGTGTACCACTTTCATTTTAGACCTAGGATTGTGGTATCTCTGTATCCGGTAGACAACGTCGTTCAATCTCTTGATCACCTTGTAAGGTCCCTCCCAGTGCGTTTGCAATTTAGGGATAGTCCTTTCTTTCGTTGTGGGTTGAATAGTAGAACCATTTGCCCTTCAGTGAATCCCTCCGTATTCGCTGCTCGATCATACATGGCTTTCATCTTATCACCTGTCATTTTAATACGGTTGCGTACAAACTCATGGAGCTCATGCAGGTCTTCCTGTGCCTGAAGAGTATTTCCATTGTCTTCGCAGGACGGTCCAGGTTTGGCTCCAAATTCCAAATCCGCTGGTAGTCTTAATTCTGCTCCAAATAAGATTTTCGCCGGAGTACGTGAGGTGGAATCATGGACGGCCGACCGGTAAGCCAGTAGTAATTTTGGTATGTGAACATCCCAATCCCTTTGGTGTGTGCTAACCACTTTTCTGAGATATTCCTCCAGTGTCCGATTAAATCTTTCGACCATGCCATCAGATTGTGGATGAAGCAGTGTCGTTCTTGTCTTTATGATGCCATACAATTCACACATTTCCTTGAATATGGCCGATTCGAAATTTCGCCCCTGATCAGAATGGAGTTCTATTGGAGCCCCGCATCGGCACACCCAATTATTTACAAACGCATTTACAACCGTTTTGGACTCCTGGTTTGGAATGGCATACACTTCGGGCCATTTACTGAAATAGTCCATTACAACTAGGACATACCGGTTTCCAGCCTCACTGACAGGGAATGGACCAGCAACATCGATGGCTATCCGCTCGAAAGGGGCACCTGCGTTGTACAGCTGAAGTTTGCCACGACTTCTTCTCGTTGGACCCTTGGCTGCAATGCACTGCTCGCAATTAGCTATCCAATCGGTTACAGATTGCTGACATCCCACCCAGTAAAATCGTTGTTTTATCTTTTCCATGGTTTTTGTAATGCCCAGATGGCCGCCGCTGGGACCATTATGGAACTGCTTCAATACCTCATTTATCTTGGAAGTGAGCACGACAATAAGGTAGGTTGTGGTTTTGCCATCTGTACTCTCCCAAGACCGATATAAGCAGCCCGCAACCAGTTTTAGGCTATTCCACTGGACCCAGTATGATTTCGCAAGTGGGCTTTCAGCTGATGTCTCTTTACGGGTCGGTCTTCTGTTGCATTCCTTAGCCGATATAATCTTCGCCAGAATCGGGTCATCTTTCTGAGCCTTCGACCAGTCCTCGTCTGAGCCAATACGAGTAAGTCGCACATCAATCACGCTTTCCTCTTTCTCGGCTTTAGTAAAATGTTTGCATTCTATGTTACAAGGCCGTCTTGAAAGGGCATCAGCGTTATTGTGTTTCCTCCCTTTTCGATGCTCAATGCTGAAGTCATAGCTCTGCAGACGCTCAATCCATCGTGCAAGCTGACCCTCTGGGTTCTTGAACTGCAGCAGCCAACGTAGTGCGGAGTGGTCTGTTCTTAAGGTGAAGTGTTGACCATACAAGTATTTGTGGTAATGCTTGACGCACTCTAACACTGCCAGAAGCTCCCGTCGGGTAACACAATAATTTCTTTCGGGCTTGGAGAGTACCCTGCTGAAGTAGCCAATGACTCTTTCTGCCCCATCAACTACTTGAGAAAGCACTCCTCCTATTCCATAGCCACTGGCGTCCGTATCAATTATGAACTTCTGTCCAGTGATTGGATAATCAAGGACAGGTGCTGTGCACAAGAGTTCCTTGAGCATCTGGAACGCATCTTCCACTGCCTCACTCCAGTGGTACGGTTGCGACTTTTTGGTTAGCTCGTGCAAGCTGGCAGTTAGCTGAGCAAAGTTTGGCACGAATTTCCTGTAGTATGTGCAAAGCCCCAGGAAGCTACGCAGCTCGTGAAGATTTCGTGGTCGAGGCCAGTCCTTTACTGCCCGTATTTTGTCCTCGTCAATGGAGATGCCCTCTGCTGTTACCCGATGCCCCAAGTATTTGACCTCTTTCTGAAACAGCACATTTTTTTATGCTTAACTTCAGCCCAGCTGCTGTTATGCAACTAAATACTTCATCCAGGTTTTTAAGATGTTCTTCAAAAGTCTTCCCCATAACGATTATATCGTCTAGATACACCAAG
Organism: Riptortus pedestris; assembly: GCA_019009955.1. Taxonomy (NCBI): domain Eukaryota; kingdom Metazoa; phylum Arthropoda; class Insecta; order Hemiptera; family Alydidae; genus Riptortus; species Riptortus pedestris. The sequence continues at coordinate 11,365,188 of CM032230.1, read as the reverse complement.
CATGTCTTCCAATTGAGACCCTTTATCACACGTTCCATTAAACGCTCAAAAGTAGCTGGGGCTTTGCAAAGCCCAAATGGCAATTCAACTTCACGGAAAGACGGCACTGCACTGTCCTTTACTTCGCGGCACTGCACTGTCTTAAACACGGCACTAAACTGTTACTTACAGTCACGGAACAACACTGTTCTTCTTCTAAAAACACTATACCGCACTGCACAAGTCGCACTGTAGCACTGATGTGACCATCAAGATCGCTGAGCATAAAACTGACTCGATCGCGGCTCGCTGTTCTTATATAGGTTGTCGGCATACATCAAAGGGGAATTGTCTGGTTCCTTCGACGCTAGGCTGGACGAGTCTATAAGGGGCTAGAACTTTCTGTCGGTTTCTTTGATCTACGTCACACTTTCCAAATACACGACTCTCTCTCTCTCTCTCTTCACAAGTGAAGAAAGTGAATTGCCTTCTTAATTAGTAATAAGTATAAATTAAAAAATAATTTGAAGTTGGAAATTAAATGCTTTTAAATGTTTCTTAACATTTTAAGAATTTATTTTAACAAAATAAATTGAAATGTGAATGAATTATTGGTGGAAATAATCAATATATTTTAAAATTTAAATATAATAATAATTACCTTACTTGTTTATAACCTGCACTTGTTTATAACTGCACTACTTCACAATCATCACTAGTTGTTTTATAACTATACTTATAACCTTTCACAACCATGCTTATAACCTACCAACAACATACGATAATCTTCACAACCTCCTAATTTTGTTCATATTCTGGTTAGATCTGATCATGTATTACACGATTACAGAAAAAATTTAATATTACACTCGTGAAGAATATATATATATATATATATATATATATATATATATATATATATATATATATATATATATATATAATACTAGCTCAGATACCCGGCTTCGCCTGGGAATTCATTTGAGGCTGAATAGTGATGGTATTTTTTTTGGCAAAGCTTTACTTCGCATTATATTTCGACATTTACCCGTCCCAGTGTTTAGGGTTAATACCCGTCGTTTTTGTGGATTTGTTTATAATAAAATTAACTTTTTATGTAAGACTTCACTGTCCTCCATATTGTCATATTTCCCGTTTCCTGTGCATTATGCATAGATTTGAATTATTAAGGACAAAATATTAACATACATTTTGAATTGTTTTTTCCAGGCGAGGTACCTGGTAGTTTATATTGAAAAGAATTGTTCAACAAATTTCTCTAAATAACAAAATTAACAACTTTTGTTATGTGCATATTTGCCGAAACGACAATAAGAAACGAAATACCACTATTATTAATTTCAGGCCTCCCTTATAACCCCCACTCCTGCCCGTCCCTAGAAATGTTAGTATGGCTTATTATAAGGAAGGCGTTAGTGCTAATACACATACCGAGTGTTTTATTTAGTTCGGTGAGTCTTTTGTGTCATATAAAATTGTTGACTCCCCCTATAATTTTTAGCGTATAACACCTTTATAGTTCAGTATTTGATGATAGTGTATATAACAAAACTTTCTCTAAATAACAAAATAAACCACTTTTGATATGTGCATATTTGCAAAACCCCAATAGGAAACGAAATATCATCAATTTTCATTTCAGGCCTTCCTTACAACCCCCACTTCTGCCCGTCCCTAGAAAAGTTGGTATGGCTTATTATAATGAAGGTGTTAGTGCTAATACACATACCGAGTTTTATTTAGTTCCGTTGAGTCTTTCGTGCCAAATAAAATCGTTGACTCCCGCTATAATGTTTGGCGTATAACGCATTTGTACTTCGGAATACGACAAAAGTATATATAACAAAAGTTACTCTAAATAACAAAATAAACAACTTTTGTTATGTTCATACTTGCCGAAAAAGCAATAGGAAACGAAATATCGCTATTTTTAACTTTAGGCCTCCCTTATAACCCCCACTCCTGTTCATCTCAGAGAATTTTATATAGCCTAAAGTTTAAGTTGGGTTAGCAGTAATATACATACCAAGTTTCATAAAATTCGGTTCAGCCGTTTATGCGTGAAAAGGTAACAAACAAACAAACACACACGAAAGAAACAAAATGCAGTTATGGTGTCTATGACATGTGAAACGAAAAGTTATCGTGAAATTTCGCGAAAAAAATCAATGTACAGACAGAGGTTACAATTTTATATATATATATATATATATATATATATATATATACATATATATATATATATATATATATATAGATATATATATATATATATATATGTTTGTCTGTTAACGCTGTAGCGGTAATATTGAAGTGGTGAACACTCTGGCAAATAATTTCAAAGATTTCATCAATAAATCATGAATTAATTAATTTAAATTAAAAGAATTAAAGAAATGCAATTTACATATTTACAATTGCCTGTTTCTTACCTAGTAGACAATAATAATAAAGACATTTTTTATTAATTGATGTTAATGCCATCATTTCACTAACTCAAAACAAAAGATGGCATACATTAAATTTCTTCGTGTTCATTTGTTGTTGAAATAACCATAAAAATAATGTTAATTTTTTCTTGGTTTTGACTATTATTAGAAATGTACATAAACTACGAATTATTCAAAAAAATTGAATATTTACATTAAAAATTCTTAATTTATTGATGTTTTGATTTATTAACTTTCATCATTGAAAATAACTGTTCGCATTTATAAGTACGGCCAAACACACAAATCTCTCCTCATCTTCCTCATTCGGAGTAAGTGTAATATTTTTGTTTAATTGGGTTTTTCAAAATGTCTTGTGGTGGTTGCCCACATATGAGCCAGAGGATATGATAGAGCCTGCACCTTTAAAGGGTTAAGAAATAAAGGAAGGAGAAACAAAATACATCTCATTTTAAATGATATATTTTAGCACAACACTTACATTAGACAGAATTTCAAAAACCTGTTAATCCATCTTTATATCAGCAAATAATACAATATCAAAACTTATGTTTATAAAAAAAAAAAAAGAAGAAAATTTAAATCTAACACAATAAAATTGAACTGGCAAAAAGAAACAATACAAACATGGGTGGGTAACTTGTCAGACTAACGTTTTGAATCAAACATAGAGAAGGTTTTTTTTTTTTTTCTTTTTCCATTAAAATTGCATTCAGTACATTTTCATTAAGGTATTAAATGTATAAAATTCATAGATATATCAACAAGTCTATACATAATACAATGTTAAATATTGCATGCCCACAAAAAAGAGAGCGAAAATATTCTTAATTTACACTCATAAATAAACAGCTACTTAATGTTTAAGAATCGACATATATTATTAATAGTCTTATACAATTTTTACACCTCAACAATATATATGAAAAATAATTCTTTTCACAATGGAAAACATACGAAAGCTTTCACGAGGACGATATAAATAAACTTTAATAATTTATGTACATAAATAAATAATAAGTACTCATTAATTACAACATTAAATGCAGTAAATGCGGGTGGAACAAGTTAACTAAATAAAAGCCCCAATCATATTTCCCCGTTACAACTTAACAAAGAGCACGGATCCGTTTAGCGATTACCAAAAGCAAACCAACATATGTTAATGTCCAGCTTCAGACGAACAAAACCCAGTCTTACGCAGACATCCTTCCATAAACTACCAAAAAAAAAAAAAAAAAACTTATAAATCACAAGGAGATCACATGACACGTATTGGATTGTCAGCTGACGGGAATGTGAGGAATGACTAGCATTGATGACGGATACAGCTCGTGACAAAGCTAACCGATTAATTAATTATTTTAGCTCATTCGAGGCAGCCTCTAGAAAATTTAAAGGAACTTGGCAATGTTATAATTTAAATAAATATCAATTATACTAGAATGTCCATTGTAGATAAGTGAACTAACATTCATTTTTATCACTCAATTAAATAGGCAAAAATTAGATAATGATGTTCATTCCAAGAGGCAAACATCCTTCTCTAATAAATTTCTCTAGAATTTTAACATCTGAAAAGAGCAGTAACATAAAAGAACTCAACAGTTCCAGGATTTACAATTCTAGACTGAACTTAAAATAGGATTAATAAATATTAATGCAGGAAATAACCATCTGGCAGTTCATCCATTTAAAAATCTAACACCAGAACCAATATCCTTTAATACAATAGCATATTTTAATGGAATCCTGAATTTTCGAAGATTAATTAATAATTTTGAAACTCAAAGGTTGAATATATATAAAATGAAAGTGATATCAAAAGTAATAAAATGAAAGTGATATCAATATGAGATATTGTCAAGTATTAAAATAAACAATAATTTTTCCTTTGAATAGTTGTTATCAGTGGAGGGGATAAATTTTGTATTTATCAAAACTGTTAGTTTTTCCTGCTAATTTAAAAATTTTCCTTTTAAATGTTTTCTATATAATTTTAAAAATAATAAAAGTGTCCATCACAGTTTAATAGACTTTTTCCCCTAATCTTGTGGTATTCAAAGATTTCTGAAACAGTTAGCACGCAAATAAATTCCTTAATTTGCTATAAACCAACAATCTTCAAAATTATTAACTTTAGTATTCTGAGCATCCTTAAAAATAAGTTATTGATGACAAAAATTTTTATATAGTTTTTAAAGTCTTTCCATAAAGACTTAAGAAAGGATGCATGTGAGTGTTTTCTTATGAACGGCCTAATTAATTGAGTGATTACAATTTGTAGATCAGAGTCAACAAGCCCTTCTTAACTATCAATCTTTCCTTTTCTACCATTGAATGCTGCATTATCAGGAATTTCTCAACATTTGTCTTCAAAGCATATTGTTTTTGAAATACAAAAATCATGAAGGAGGAGTATAACATGGGAGCCCAGGGAATTAGGACATTTTTAAACGTTTGTAATTTATATAATTCTTCACCTTTCCCATCCTAAGGCGATTAATTAGAATGTTTTTTTAATAGTTCTTAGTAAATAATAAGCTCATTATATGTGTAACAGATTAATTATTAACAAACATCGGAGGCTATGAGGTTTTAAGGTGAAATATAAGAGGAGCACAAAACAGTAATGATAAATCCTACGAGCATTATATAAGCTAATAAGAATTCAGAAAGCCTAAAAGCTAAGTATACTGGCATAGTTTTATACCATCTAAAACGAGATCAACATTAATAAGAAAGCCACTAATTATTTATCTATATTTCAAAAACAAGCTTTTGAATTTTTTGGCACATGCTTGATTTTACATTTGTGGTTCAGAAACACATCTCCCATTTCTGTAATACGAGATCTTACTTCCTCATCACCTCCAAGCCCTGAAGAAGGCTCAAAATTTGCTTAAAATGCTAGAACGATAAAAACCAGGTTCCCTATTGTGCTATTATAACCAATAACTAGGTTAACTTTTGTATATTTGAGTTTCATTATGACTCTTATAGGTAACACAACCGAAGGAACAAAAGTACCACAACTCCAATGTGGAAGGAGTATCAGGCACGAGCACAAAATTGTAAATATCGTTTACACTAATATAAGCGAAGAATTATTGGGTATAAACAAATTCAAAGCAGAGATGAGTGAGAAACTTTGTTATGGTGTTTCAATTTTGTCTTCATGATAGTCTTCATCAGTTAAGAATTGACAGACAACCATCTTGGATTTACTGTACACTGATGAAAAAAAAAGAAAAGAAAAGAAATCACTAATTTGTGTTGTTTCCATATAAGAACAAATCTGAACCAGATCCTCCGACATTCCTTAGCCGATAAACACTACCAAAGAATATTCAAAATGAAGTTCGCTAGTGGGATCCTTGACTTCAATTAGCCAATACCAATCATATATCCAGGAATATCGAATAAAAAAACGGCTAAATATCCTCCTTAAGTAATTACTCTTACAATTTGTCTCTTTACTAGGATGACAGAGAATATGAGTAAGTCAACAGATAACCTTGAAAATAGGTTACAACTCTGTGTACAAGTAATATAAAATAGTGTGGTTTTCAACATTGATCCAGAGCAAAGTGTAAACTTCAAAATCCAATGCTAACTCCACCAGCGAAAACAATTGATTGACTGCATCAAAACAGACATCAAGAAAACAGGTGGTTAACTATCAGAGTTGTCATTAGACAATTTACTAATTCTTCTATTGAGTTGCTAAGCAGATGAATCTAATGAGTCATAAATGATTTGATCCCTCAATAGAATTGCCTAATGGTCAATAAATGATCTATCAATTATTTAAAGAGAGAATAGAAACATATAAGTCACTGAAAATCATAATAAGAATGAGGATAAAATACATCTGAGTGTGTAAAGAATATTCCTGATAATCCAATAACAATAGTAATTCTAATAATATATTATTATGCTAGGCATGTTCAGACTCTGATCAAATATTTCTTACTAAATTATATAAAAACTATTAAAATTTATTTTGCTATAAATTTTAGTATACCAAATCTCTAATATTTCCTAACTTCGATATCTATTAAAATAAATTAATTAAGGAATATATTTATTAAGTAAATAAATGATCGAACAGTATTTTAATTCATTCTATAACAATTTTAATAAGCTGTATATTTATTACAAGACTCCTATTAATTTGTCCTAAATCCTAGATGATAATTTGACAATATTTCTATTACAAATGATTTCCTACATGAATATATATGCATATATAATATGTCTATCTAACACATCATCAATGATTCATTTGAAATCAATTAATTCAGTTACGACTTAAATTTAGCTATTATAATTGAAGTAAAATGGCTACCTGTGGCTTAAAAAGCTGCGCTCGAATACTGGTTACACTATATAGACGTTAATAAAGGGAAAATCGCATTAAAAGATGCTAAAACAGTGCTGTTTACTGTTAACGGAACAGGTGAGAAGGCAAAACAAACAAAAAGCTTTCAGCTTTGTAGAAAATAATTATATAGAAAAATAAACAAAACAAAAAACACATTCAAAAACATCGAATATAAACAATTGAAAAACTACAAAATCTAATTTGCATCTAAATAATCTATATGTATATTTAAAAAGAAAAGAATAACAACAAAGATTGCACAATAAATTACACAACCACTAGCGGTTCATATTAGCTTACTTACTTACAACTAAAAAAACAAAAATAAATGCCTGCATCGAAGCTTCTAATGGCACAGTGACTAGTTTGCGAGTGAAAATGAAAGCAAGTAGAGGCGGGAACGATAATACGATCAATTACTCTGGTGGGATTTTTTAGAGGAATGGGTCGACTCGTCCCTAGAAAAAGTTGATGATCTTAGAGTCGAGCCTAGTTTTCCCCGGTTTGTAACATTATTGTTGTTTACATTGGTTTTGGTAGGTAGATTGCTGGCTGGTCGAGCCCTACTAGTCTGCCTGCTAGCTACTGGCACCTGCTTAGCTGACGATGATTTAGTAGCAACTCGGAATGTAGACTGCCTCTTGAGGATGGTCCCTTTTACTTCAGGCTCCTTTGATGTAGATGCCCTAAATATTCAGAAGATTAACTTAATTGATTCATTGAAATAATTATTGATTAAGAAAAAAATCTCGCAGCAGGAGACTAGCAATAATGCATGTTCATAAATATTTTAGATAAATGTATACTAGAATTATAGAAAATATATGTAGTAAGGTGCATAAGTTTCTGGGCTGCTCTCTCTATATCAATTGCCTACACTTCCTCAGTCAGTGTCTAGTATTGAAGGAAATTGTAATTTTACAACTTTCAAGATCGAACACTATTATTCTTATCATTGTTAAAAAATTATTCGTTTGAAAATTAAAGATCGCTTGGATGGTGTGTTTTTTGACGAGTCCTCCCCTTCATATTCTAGTACAAAAGGATTGGGAGAATCATTTAAGTTAGGGAGAGAACCTCTGGAAGATAACTCACACCCTGGTCGAACTGGTCACCCATTGGAATGCCACTTATGAAATAATCCAACTCATGAGAAATTCTGTCTGACCGACAACTGAAAACCAAAGAAATATCATCAAGGTTATGACTTCCAAGTATACTCAGGGACATCAAAAAACATTAGTATATGATCAAGCTGTGTGCTTTATTTCAGTATAATGGAAACAATTTTTCGTACTCAATTGTAACTGGGGATGAGACAATGTTTCTGTACTATGGACAACTCTGCAAAAGGGAGTCCCTGGAATGGAGACCATAGAATGGGCAAGCATCTCTGCTAAAGGCAAATGTCACACAGTTGATAAAAAAGGTAATAGGCAGGTACTATTATTAAACTTACTGATGTGTTTAGTTTACAGATACACTTAAAGTTAATTAAATCATTCATTTAACATAAAAATGCGTTTTAAGGCATTAAATAAAAAATCTCTCCAAAACTATTATTTTAGAATAAATGCCCCCCCCCCACTCCTGAGTATTTACATTTCTATATTTAAAATTATTCTCCTAAGTGAATATAATATTGCTTCAATGACACAAAAGAAAATGTTTTTTGTATCGGATGACCATTGACAATGAAAAATGGATTCTATGACAATCCTAAACTCAAAATAGCATGGGTGAAGCCAGGTGATGATGATCTAAAGGCTACGACCTTGTACTTGCAATCCTTATGTTCTTTCAGAAACTGTTTTTTTTCATATTACTAGAGCCAACAAAATCCTTAAGATGTTTGATGCCCACAAAATAAAATTTTCTAGGGCACCATCTTCCCCTATGCCCCAGGACCTTACCTTCAAATATATTTGTGGCGAAAACATTGTGCCTTATGAGATGTCCAAGAAGTTTTCACTCTATTCTTTTTAGCCTTGATAAGACTTTTACTTTCACTTAACTCATTTAAGGTGAACCAGGTCAATAATCAACAAATATATAGAATGTTCACAGGCCAAAGGTCATGCTGTATACCTGGTGGGATATGGGGAGTGTGGACTATCTGGAACTATTGATTCCCAATGCTATGAAACTAATGCATTTGAAACAAGCTACTCAAGAAAAATGACCAGAATGGTTGTGATAAAGACAAGACTGATTTTGAAGAAAGACAGTACTAGGCCAGATGATGTTCAACCAATACGGACATTGTTAGGAGTGATATGGGATGCGAGGCCCACCACACATACTTTATTCCCCTTCAGGCTATTATTTTGTTCCAATTGATGCAGTTAACACTTAATGGACAGTGCTTCATCTCATAAACTTTTTGTCTATATACAAACATATTAAAACTTATTGCCACACCCAATATAAATAAATATATTACCTTTGTTCTTTGGTCGAAGGTGAAGGAGACTCAGCAGATGCTCCAGCTATCCTGCGGGCAGCTACTGGAGTCCTTCGCTCTGCAGTTCCAGGACGGGATACTCTAGCTGTAGCAGGAGAGGATGTCCGAGAAGAGTCTGACGAGGAGATTGCCTTACCCCCACCAGACATCCTACGGGGCTGGCTCTCGGGTGTCTCTCTACGTACTGGCTTCGGATCGAGATACCTTGATTTTACCTAAAACACCAAATTATATACACTAGTGGTTCATGTATAAAGACAACTCACACCAAAATCTTCATGAAATTATGCAATCTGGACTAATGATCAGAGTTAAAATAGAAAGTCTGGAGCACAGTGGCTTTGTAATCTAAGCAGATTTCCCACATGCTGGAATGACACACTACTGAACTCATCTATAATTTCTAATTCTGAATAAAAATCCAATGAGTAGAAGTGGGGGGAGAAGTCAGTAAAATTTTAATTGATGACGTCATCACACAATGTACATGCATGTATTTCATCTAGTGAAGATCTCTAGAAACAATAATTGGTATTTAAGCTTGGAATAAGATGTTTCATGATATATACGCTTATTGTTAACATGCCAAGACTAAAAGTGGGGGTTTATAGAAGGCTGAAAATTAAAAAATACAAAAATCTTGGTTAATTGAGATAAGAGATAATTATATATAACTAACTACATTTACAGAAAATTAAATTTGCAATAAGATTGGATATTTACATTTTCAATCAAAGTCTTAGTAAGAGAGAAATTTTGATTTTCTCCCTCCTCTAAACTTCCCTCCCCCTCCCTACCCCCGAATTGACCTGTATATAGAGCTCAACATAAAATGCTTAGTCATCAAGTTTTGTAATGATGGAACAAAAATTGTGAGCACTTGAGTATTAAAAGAGAAATATATAAATTTATATACATACAGTTTTGAACGGAACACATATGTGTCATATCTGAGAAAGGATCTATGGACATAGAGGACATTTTTCAAAAAATCACATCATAAGTAACTCAATAGGAGCTTTCCCTTTATGGACTCAGCACCTCAACTTCATGGATTTTCTAATCCTGAGCATTGATGTCTATTTCCACTAGCCAGTTGTAACATGCATACACTGATATTGGATGTACATGTATATGTATATACAGGGTGTCCTAAGTTTATATCAGTGAATTTTTCGATATGATGCTCCTTTAGCCGTAAAATGCACAAATATTTATTTCAGAAATGGCACGTTTTATCAAAACATGTTGCAATATAAAATTTGTACCCAAAAAAAAAATCTTTGGAATAAGTCTACAAGAGAAGGAATTGTTTCTGAAATTAAAAAAAATAATTAAAAAGAAATAACTCAAAAGTATCAACATTACAAAAAACGTTCTTAGAATTAATTTATTTTAAACTAATTATGTAGTAATTATTTGTAAAAGGAATACATTTTTCCACCTCCATAGCTTCATGTAAAAAACAGAAACTAGTTTTTTTCTTTGCACTACAACACTTTACAGCTAGTATTTACAAATGTTTGAAAATGCGTCCCTCCTCATTTACTCACTTTAAAAGACTAAAATAGCTTTTGGCACTATGTATTTCTGCTGCTAAATTGAATTTATTGCCAATCTGATTTTATTTTTCATATCTTCAATATTCTACAGCCTGTTCTGGTAGACAATACCTTTGACCCTCCCGCATAGAAAATAATCCATTTATGTCAAATCGTGTGCCTTGGGTGGCCTCTTAGTGTGTAAGCTGCCACTACTGTGTTGGGGAAATATTTCTCTTATTGTTGATCAAGTAGTGGGAAGGGGATCCGTCAAGCTGCAGCCACATTTTATTCTTTTGCATGAGGGGTATGTCTTCTATTTAATTTTTTTAAAAAACTCTTCATTTAGGAAGCGGTTAAAGACAGTACCATTTAATGTTTTATCAAAGAAATGTGGGCTGATGATTCTTCCCTGGAAGATAAAGTGCAGTTTTTTTGCATGAAACTATGCAGGTGGAAAAATGTATTTCTTTTACAAATAATGACTACGTAATTAGTTCAAAATAAATTAATCTAAGAATGTTTTTTATTATGTTGATGTTCTTTGAATTAAATATTTTTTGTATTCATTAAAGAATACGTTTGACTTATTTTTTTTTTTAATATTAATATAACAATGTTTAGAAAAAGTTAAGTAAAATAAATAAATACCTGTGACAGGCTCTTTGGTGTTTTGGGCTTTGGAAGAGGTGATTGTGATGTTTTTGGAGGCTGGCTAGTTGCCCCAACAGCCTTCCTAGCAATAGTCGGTGGTCCAGGTGATTTCGGTTTCGTTTCGTTTGTTTTATTCGTTCTACTTAAATCCTAAAAAAAAAAATAATAAAACATTTACTTATTTAGCTTTTTCCCACCAAATCATTCCCTGTGATTCCACTGTAATCCAGCTCACTGTACTGGTGTCTTTTCGCTGCAATATTTTTCTTTTGCCACAATCAGCTTCTTCAGGTGATTACTTCCTTGACAGTAATAGAAGTATTAGTGATTACTGCAAGCTGCTTCTAGCAGAGACATGACCTCCTGAAGAAAAGCTCCTGATGTTGGCATGATTTTACAAAGAGAGAGATTTTTGGATATCATTGAATAAATTAGTACAGTTTACTATAAATAGACTATAAGTTTATAACTTAGTGGGTTGGTTCTGCCAGTACATATAAGACTGTTGTTTTAGCTGTCGGTAAATCATTATCATATCATTACTGGCTAATGGTCGAGTACATGTGGCATAGCATCGTGCTTTCAGTGTGATGTCACCATTCTCAATCCTGTCATTAGTTGTACTGGGAAGTCACATATTTCTTGTATTTCATAAAAGTACTACATAAATACAAGAAAGATAAAGGGATCACCCAGTTGAACTAACAATAGGCTTGAGAAACGTGCCATCACACTGAAATCACAATGCCACTTGTACTCGACAATTAGCCAGTAATGATGTCATCTATCTGTCTAAAAATCTATGATAGCATCTATCTATCTATCTAAAAAACTCAACATGGAAGGACTAAATGAGGTAAATGAGAGCAAAAGTTTATCACACCCATGGAAAAAAGAAAGAGAAACCTCTTGGGCATATCATAAGGCACAGCGACTTCATCTCGAATATATTTGAAGGTCTTTGGGTATAAGAGAATAGGGAGAACTAAAAAATTCTATTTTGAAGACATCAACCATCTTAAGGATTTCAGTGGTATAGTAATATGAAAAGAGCAGCCTTCTAAAAGAACAGAATGGTTGAACTACAAGGTGTAGCCTTTAGATCTTGACTGATTAATGGCATCTACTGACAGCTATGAAAATCATTGTACTACTATCATTGTAATTGGAGGTAATGTATTTCTTCAAGCTCAAAAATCCTTCATCTTTAACAGATATGAAGTTGTTGAAAAAAAAAAAAAAAAGATCTTGATCAATATATCTAAGGGGAAATTGTACAAGAAGTTGGAGAAAACACTAAACTGGGAAGGACTGATAAGGTTTATTATAAAGTGAAAGTTTTGCACTTAAGACCAAACTATAGATCTCACATTGAAAAACAAATAAGGGCAGAATTCAATTCAATGAAATTCATTTTGGTCAAAACTAATTTAATTATCAAAAATTTCAATGAAAAAATAAATAGAACATAGAAAACAATGTGAAGAAGTTCTATGGAAAGTAGCTACTGTAAATGGGGAGGGAACCATTTTACATAGGAATTTAATATCACCTCTGCTAGTAAAATCAAATAAACGGTGAACGAGGTTAATGGGACTTCTCAAGGACATTGATGGTTATATGAAGGAGTTATAGAAAGAAATACAAAATATATACTAAGATTAGTATCAACTTGAGGATTGGCTCTTAATGAACATTTATTTACTATAACGTTTGATGTAAACTTTTCAATGAGATGGGATAAAAATAAAATGGTTTAGAATATAAAAAATGGAAAACAAATATAAAATGATAGATATAATTTCATAATGAGGTAGCTAAATATTCACAAACCAATCATTCCTGCCTACATATAGGTACAATAATTGAAATGCTTACCCTCGTAGCAGAGGCAGGCCTAGGACCAGGAGCGAAGACTAAACATGCTGCCTCCTGGATCTTCCTCCTCAGGGAGAGATCCATCTTGTTCCAGCTGGTTGTGCGAGCGGCCCTACCTGCTTGTCGAATCAAACATTCTTCGATAGACGTTTCGAGTCGAGTCAGCAGCTCAAGGAATTCCTGAAATATTAAATTAATGAGCAATTCTTCTTAATCTGGATGCAATATTCAAATAATATCCATGGCTTAATGCCAAATACTGTTGAATATTAACTCAGCTGTTCAAATTGTAATTATGTATTTAGTTTTAAATAATTATTTTGCTTTATTTCAGAGTTAATCGGATATATCATGAAATACGTAATAAGTTAGAGTAAATGATGCCCACAACAGAAAATCTAATTAAAATGATCACTAAATATAAATGAAATAACATGGGAAAAACAGGTTTGAATTAATAATGGAACAATGAGTTAAGTCACAATGCAGGCTCAGAGAGAGAGAGAGAGAGAGAGAGAGAGAGAGAGAGAGAGAGAGAGAGAGAGAGAGAGAGAGAGAGAGAGAGAGAGAGAGAGAGAGAGAGAGACAGACAGAGAGAGAGAGAGCCCACAGACATCTAACCCGTTGTTCATTTTAGCAGATTTCCCCTAAGGGAAATCAGCTATTGCTATTGAGGTTGTACTTATGACGGAATTTTCGAGATTTTTCTTCAAATGTCCATCGATCTTACCTAGTAGATGATGAAAATGAGGTCTGTTCAAAACTGTATATATATTTGTCTGTTACCGCTCTAGCGGTCGCAATTTTTGTTTGATCGTTACCAAACTCGATATTTAAACATTTTATGCAAAAAGACAGATCAAGTTCGTTAATGGCTGAAATCGGACCAGTGGGAGGGGGGGAATAGAGGGGGGATTTTCAAAAATTTGAAATATCTCCGTTACAATACGTCGGATCAAAAAATTGTATAGAACGAATCTTATTGCAAATTAAATTTACTATAAATATTGTTATATACATTTATTCTCTATCTTGAATATTAACCGAGATATTAGCAGATTTCCCTTAAGGGAAATCAGCTATTGAGGTTGTACTCATGACGGAATTTTCGAAATTTTTCTTCAAATGTCCATCGATCCTACCTAGTAGATGACGAAAATGAGGTCCGTTCAAAACTGTATATATATATCTATATATATATATATATATATATATATCTATCTATCTATCTATCTATCTATCTATCTATCTATATATTTGTCTGTTACCGCTCTAGCGGTCGCAATTTTTGTTTGATCGTTACCAAACTCGATATTTAGTCGTTTTATGTAAAAAGAAAGATCAAGTTCGTTAACGGCTGAAATCGGACCACGGGGAGGGGGGGTTTAGAGGGTAGTATTACCGAAAAAACGAAATAACTACGTTACTATTCGTCGGATCGAAAAATTGTACAGAATCAATTTTATTGCAAATTAAATTTACTATAAATATTGTTCTATACATTTATTCTGTATCTTGAATATTAACCGAGATATTTGCATTTGTATTCTGCGTGTGGTACCAGTAGGCTATGTTCGGACTTTCCGCCGAGAGCTCTGGCGGCCTTTTCCATAACTATCCGTCCCTCGTGAATAGGTTTAGAGGTTAGGTTAACTGTGTTTCGGGGCTAGAAACTACTGGGTTATTACGCCCTAAATAATGTTTTAGGTTTAGAGGTTTCTTTCTATTACAGTTGTTATTAGGCAGATTTCTCTATTGTAAAACTTCACGTGGGAAATCTGCTTAGTTTACGCAGCCCCTGCGTGACGGACTTTTTTTATTAATTATGGGCCTATAACGGATGACTGAATTTCCCGCCAAAAGCTAGTTCGGCCATTTGCCGTAACTGTTTGGCTCTCATATGGAGATTTCTCTATTGTATAACTTCACGTGGGAAATCTGCTTAGTTATTCAGCCCCTGCTTGACGGAATTTTTTAGATATTAGTGACAGATTTTCTTTTTTAACCATTTTTTATCTATTTTCATGAATATCCAGGCTGGCTGCCCAAGTGCACCCTATATCAGTAAAGCCCCACTTCTACTCATCCGATTTTCTTTTTCCTCAATCACTGAACATGCCATGTTCAGCTTATATTATAATTCCTATTTAATAGGCTTTTTACCCTAGGAGTATAGAGAATAGATGGTGAGATGAGATCATTAGCATATTATATTCCACCATGAGGGAAATTTGCTTAATATAGGCAACATTGTGTGACAGGCTTGTAATTGTGTATCAAGTTTAACCTTTACACAAATGAAGTCATTTTTTCTTCCTATACCTCTCCTCCTTCATCTCTTGAACAGAATGCTGGCCATGATAGCCAGAAGGCCAATATTATTAAACTAATTGTTTCTCTAATATAAACATTATGACTAATGGTCAATTACACCCTCTGTTCCATAAAATAAAAATTTAATAAAATTAAAGAGTGTGCTACTCTGTCTGAACAAATATTTGACAATGCCTCTTCTTTAAGCCTCTTGCCAGTACCACGTCTCTAATTTCATTACATGATTATAGTGTAACAATATCGCTTCCAATTCAGAAGACAAAACCAAAGCACACATCCACAAACTGACACACTCAAACGAAGAGAAAAGTGCCCATATAACAAATCAAAAAAGTGAAAATGCATTCAAACATAACTCTCTTACAATTTAAGCAGTTCAACAAATACATAAGCAGAATTACTGAGATATCTATTTACATAGAAGCAGATGATTGAATTCGAGAGAATCGCACACCTCCTACCACCAAAAGTGACCAAAAATTGTCATAAGCTAACACTAGGGCAATAGAAGATTGAGCAAAACAAGCATCAGAAATATAGAAAATTCTTCATGTGTGTGGGAACATGATTTATATTTTTTATTTTTAAAAAAAGCTAAGCCTGCCAATGAATGAGTTATAATTTTTATTTTAGAGTAGTTTGTGATAATTAATACAGCATTTGTGATAATCAATAAGGCATTTGGTTTTGCATTTATGATATATAAATATGCTTATATAATAGAATTGAAACTATTTCTGATCCCTTTCAAGATTTAACAAAGAATCATATACAGTATTTAAACTTTTTGAAAGATTAATGAAATATATCATTTGGAAATACCCAAATGAGGGTTGTAAAGGAAGAGAGGGGGGGGGGAGCCCAATAGCATAAATATCTCTATTCTATTGAACATTTGGAAAGTGTTTTAATAATAATTAAAAAAATGTCTAACACAAAATTTCAGAACCCCTAATAGTAGAAGAAAAATTTACATTTTGAATTTGGACTAGTTAATTTGGTCTCGTCTACTACATCTTACTATGTGAACCATGCTAATAATTTATTCCTAAAAAGGAAATTGACTAAAATTGTTATAACACAAAAGGTATGACCTATTACCAAGTCATGAAAAATAAAAATGTACAACATAAACTTTGACTTGATCAAACAGGGAACTCCGGAAACGTATGCGATAATTAAAAATTGTAAGTTTTTATCGATAATATAAAACTAAAGGTCATATTTCAATATGGAATAAAAAAAAAAAAAAGTACTTATGTATCAAGAAAAACTCTTCCTAGAAATGGGTTTAGCAGTTCCTGTATCACAAGCAAACAGACAGACAGAGAAAAACATCCATTAATAATCCTAATAAAATTAATATAAAAACCATCACAACATAAATCTTATAAGTACATATTTTTAGAAAGAGCTCCAATGTGTTCAGAATGCAGACATTTGACGACAATGAAAGCATAAAAGCTGTTAGTGTATATTTGCCAACCAGTGTAAATAGTGTAAATTTCTTCATACATACTTCATTATAGTAAGACAGAGAAGAATCTTCAAAAATATTGTGAGTCCTTGTCATTATTTGAATGGTGTTAGATATTGCCTGAAACCGAATGAAATAGCTCTATGATAAATTCAAGTATAAATGGCTTGCTTAAATCCAAGTCGGATAGGTAGTCTGGTTTAGCCTTCACAGAAGACCCAAGGTTGACTGGGCCAGTACATTAGCCATAACTGTAATGAATATTTAGTGAGTTGTAAAGTATTCCATTGGAACAGTTGTAGAGAAGAACACAAAACAAGAATAAAACAATTGAGAACCATCCCTTCAGGTATATACATACCCTGGGACCCTTTTCTACATGATTTTCCTAAAACTGCTATCATTAATTTGATCCTATTTGAGCAAGTGTCATAATTCAAATATGGAGTGCAGAGGACGCACTTAATTTTGCTAATGTCATGAAATCTGACAGTTCAGTAAACCTCTTTCAATTAAACAAAAGTGTAACAATTACATATATTAGTGACAGTCAATAAATAAACTAACTTATTAGTTTAATAATACAGTTTATATAAAAAAACTTGTTACAAATAAAGGGAAATAAAAGTAAATGAGTGAAGCCCGAGAAATTGGGCGATTGGTAGGCCATAGGGGAAAGAGTGGTCCTAGGGAAATATCTCCAGCGTAATTGCTGGGAATCTAAAGGTATAACAGAAAAGAAGAAAAACAGTCACTATCCTGATTGTAGACCAATATTAGCCATGGTATTACTTATTCATCCCTTGGCAATAAATTAATTGTCACTATTGTTTAAATTCATTGTACTTAACAATTCAAATA
This sequence comes from Riptortus pedestris, assembly GCA_019009955.1. NCBI lineage: Eukaryota > Metazoa > Arthropoda > Insecta > Hemiptera > Alydidae > Riptortus > Riptortus pedestris. The sequence goes on along the minus strand of CM032230.1, from coordinate 11,347,142 downwards.
AAGTTTACAAAATACCAAGGAGCAATATTGAAAAAATAAAATAGCATACATTTAGTAATCCTCACCAGTTTCCAATCAATTTCTTCAGGATCTGTCCTATTAATGTTGGAGAGTATAATCTTGATCCTTCTGTATGACTGGCAGGCTTGGTCTGGTGAGAGAGCTTTGGAGGTATTCAGTAGAGTTTCTTCAAGCCTAGTAACAGTCCAACTGTCTTCTCTACCAAGGTTCATAAACCTGATGAACAAAAATAAACAAAATATTATTATATATTAGAAATATTATTTGGAGGATATATGATCAATAGTTGGAGGAGGTGGGATCATAATCACAAGTAATATATACAGGGTACATACTCAAATAGCAGTCCCCCCCTACTTTTCAAAGTAGTTTTCTGCAAATTTCTAAGCTAACGTTTCAAAATTTAATTGCTGAATGGTTTTCTAAAATAGTTGGATCCGACATAAAATTTATTGAAACTACTTTTATTAGAGTCTCATTTATTTAGACCAAAGATGTAAGAAATATTATTATTTATTTAGTTTTCATTTATTGATGAAGTATAGTTAAAATCAGTTATTTTTTAAATTAAATGACGTACTCTTCAGATCAGAAAAAAAATGATGTCTTTTTTCTAAATATCTGAAAAATATTTAGATAAAACAGAAGAAATAGGCTATGACATTTTTGCACTACCAAGAGTCACTGACTCAACAATTTTGCTCTCCAGAAACATAAGTTTAAGCAATTTTGATGCATCTCTTGAAAAATTAAAGGAACTGTGTGATGAAACCAATTTCAAGGCCTATAGGATTTCAGCCTTTTAACTCTTTAGAGACAAAATTTTCCAAATCGCTCAATTTCATTGATGAAACAGACATGTTAGGTATTCTCTGTTATTTCATTTCTTTCAGGTAATTATTTATTGCAATGCTTTTTTTATTCTTGCCATCTACAGTTTTCTCAATATTAAATCTACTTTCTTCTTCTAAAGAAAGTCTTCAAAATTCCAAGAGCTATGTGCAGAACAAATATAACATTTGTCTTTAGGCCCACATTCATGGCTTTTATTTGCCTGCCTTCCAATCTTGCAGAGCAAGCAATTTCTAACAAACAGCGCTAGAAACAGTGAGCTATAAATGAGTAGTTTTTTCAGACATTCCATTCCGGAGTTATTTTTTCATCAGCCCGTTTCGTGCCCACGCCTTTCCAAAGGGAAAGTCTCCTACATGGTGATGAATTAATTCTCAATAGTTGAAGTGAAACATTTTTAATCCCATTTTTCCCTGACAGTCTTACGGCCATGGGAAAAAACAGAATGAAACTTCTTGGGCATATCATAAGGCACAATGACTTAATCACAAATATATTTGTGAGGTAAGGTCTTTGAGTATAGGAGAAGAGGGGGCCTAGAAAATCATATTCTGAAGACATTGAACATCTTATGGATTTTTGTGGATATACAAATATGAAAAGGGCAGTTTCTGTAAGAACAATATAGTTGCTACTACAAGGCCTAGACTTTAGATCTTGATGGACTAAATCTTTGCGGCATATGCATTAACTCAAAATTGGTACATATGTACAATTGGTACAAGTGTTTTATAATACTATCCTACTCATTTACCTTAGTAATAGGATAGACAAAAAAACAAAACAAAAGAAAAACATTCATAATTATAGATTTTAAATAAAACAGGATTAATAATATTATTTCAATAACAACATTGTTTTAACAATAAAAATTGGTTTTATATAGCTTATCCAGTTTATAAATAGAATGAAAATGATAAGAAAATATCAGTCAGAAAATAATAGGAAGGGCTGAGGTAAACTTAATAAGACATTTAGTCATATTTCAAGAAGGTAATGAATAATATGTACATATTTTAAATACAGGTAAGTAGTAATAGATAAGCAGATAAGATAAAGGGGAAAAACCTAATTACACACTAGTTAAAGCAATCCTCATAATACTAACCATTAATTTAAAATACTAAATAAAATAAAGCCTAACAGTAGAAGTTAGACATAAGGGACTCGTTAGAATGAAGACAAATTAAGTAGTTCATGCTCGATATAAGCAAATAGAATGCTGTTTTTCTGTCACTAAAATAGTAAAGAAAGTGTTTAAAAGTTATTGAGGGACTCCCTATACTCACGCTTGGCTTGCCAGCACAGATGAAAAATGTTGACCAAGATATTTGACGGTGGCCTCGTGAAGTTTGGAGTTGAGAGAGAAAACTGGGCTCGCCCATCGTACATTTGGTATCGTAGCTTCTAATTTATCACAGCCCATTACAGTCTCTAGTACATTATCCTGGCTCTGGGAAACAAAATTATTCTTATAATTAATTGTCATCATAATACATAAAACTAGCAGTGAAAGGAATTAGTCTGTCTGTTTGAAGTTTGGTTATGTCCACAGAGTTTGACTTGAAATTCGGTACAGATATTTATTTTAATTAACCTATCGATAGCGGAAGGCCAAACAAATAATGGAAAAATTCAAATGAATATTAAAATCATTATTAATTTCTCTAGTAGTTTCATATTCACTTGCCACCACATCTGAAGAAATTATAATACCCAGAGGTAACTAAACCAATGGCTACGTTGTTACATAGACCACCCACTAGCCATGCCAGTCAAAGAATGATGGGTGGGTCAAGTCAGCTGATTTAGATCGCTAGATAAAAATATCGATTATCTCTAATGGAGTGGTTTAAATATAAAAGGAGAAACATAATTGAACAAAGAGTTTCTAATAAATTAAAATATATATAAATCACACATTTAATCTATGTTTTCTTATTGATCACATTTTTTTATATTTTTTAAGGTGAACATTCTCTTTAATTTTCTTCTTGCTTATATTTTTCTTTTTCTTGTATACTTACATTTTCAAAATCCCAGTTATGGTGTTTTAATAGCGGGATGCTATATTGTTCTTATTATCAATGTTTAATACGTGTTGTGTGATTTTTCTTCTGAATAATTGTGATGATCACCTATATAACTTTTATTGCAATTCATACATTTGATTTTGTATATATTATATTTGGTATCCTGATTTCAATTTTTCTTAATGCGTCTAAAGCTATTTTTCACTCTCTTTAAATTAAATTAATAGTATAAACTCCTCGATTCTTTCAATTAATTATCATTGTTACTGAGCATTTTAATTTTAACTGTTAATTATGTTAATTTTTATCGTAATTCTCAGGATTTCCTGTAATTTTATTTTTTTTAACTTCTTAAGCTAATTAATTTTGTTACAATGAAAATTTTATCGTTATATAATTTTTATAGTTAACACAAAACTTTGTGAACCAATTTATGTTATATTGATTGTATAGTCCGTCTTTTCAAGTATAGTGGATAAAGGAAGAATAGAAATAAAAACCAAAAGGATTATGTATCCTGTGTAATATTTAAAAAAAATAAAAAATCTTAACAAATCAAATATTGAATATGAAATGAGCTTACTATGTGTACGACATGTTGCTTAAAGCATTTGTCATGAAGTTCCTTAGGGAGAGAAGCAAAGCCTTTAGTTGGCCAGACCCTGACAAAATGTTTGGTAATCCACCTCAAGCTCTTCCTATAGATTTCATCGAGTGAATAGGCCGCTGCAAGGGGGAGGCACTCCACCACGCCGACCAAGCACCCAGGACAAGGCTGAAAGCAATAAACCCTATAATATTATAATTATTAATGTATTTTTATCCAAATTAAAATAATTGAGGTTTTCATTAACCCTTAATAGGCCAAGGTGTCTTTGAAGACACTTTTACTGTGTGAGATATGTGGACTAGTTATCTATAGAATATTACCCTTTTAGCAGATTTTCCTTAATGGAATCAGCTATCCTAGTTTTTCATTTTTTAAGAAAAGATTATTAAAATAATAATCTGTCCCATTATTATATAAAGAATTGTGAAATAATGAATTTTAAAGAAATGCTCAATAACCCTATAAATGATTCTAAAATGAAATTAATTACAGAAACATTCATTTCTTGATATAATAATAGGATGGACTATTATTATAATAATCTATTTCTTAAAAAATAAATATTATGGAAAAATGGTCGTATATTGACAATAAACTTCCTATTCAAAACCTATGAAAAATGATTGGTTAATTTATCAAGGAAAGGGATCTTGGAGGAGGTTAAGATTTAATTTTAATTAATAAGTTAAATATTTTACAAAGACAAAGGAGTTTTTGTTGATGACATTTGTCATTAAAGGGTGAAAAACCTAGAAACATTGATTGCTGGGAGGGCATTATATGTATAATATGCTATAAAAATTCAAAGAATATACCTTATGGAAGAAGTGGCAGTATTTAACTTTGAGCGTATACATGATAACCTCTTTGAGGCCTTCTAGGCAGAGCATATCTGCTAGGGTTGCCAGCTCAACAATGTTAATGGTTTCAGGAATCTGACTGGCACCACTATAGATGTGGCACAAAGCAAAATGAACGGTGTTGTATGAAAACCTGAAAAAGAAATAAGAAAAATACATATATTATTTGATTGATAGAAAATATTTGTAACAAGATTGATCAGTGTCTGAAAGCAGGAATCAGACTAGGAATGTCAAAAATTTAATGCTAAAGGAATCAGAAAGTACCTCGAGCAATTAATGCTCCTCAAGTAGATAGATATCTCTTCTTTACAAAGGAAAGGGTGTAAAGTTTTTAATGACTGGAGGCCATCATACTTTTAGGGCCTAGGATAAGGAAGTGGGGGAGGGGAGTGGGGGAGCGAGAGAGAAGAGAGAGAGAGAGAGAGAGAGAGAGAGAGAGAGAGAGAGAGAGAGAGAGAGAGAGAGAGAGAGAGAGGGAGAGGGGGGGAGAGAAAGAGAGTCGTGGGGGGGAGAGAGAGAGAGGCACATACCCTTGAAGGGAGATGACATTCCCAGCAGATTCGACCCAGCCGCCAGACAGCATCCCAGCAAAATACTGGCAGCGAGAGGATAGTATGCATTTGTGAGCCTTGATACGCCTCCCTCCAACTTCAACGGTGACATCTGGTGAGATTTCATCAAGGAACATTCGGAGTAAATCCTCGCCCAATCTAGAGCTAGCACCTCCTCCACTCTCGCAAGACCCTTCTTCTTCAGTACTCATCTCTGTAACAAATAATAATTAGTCAAATTAAGCATATGTTATTCAGACACTCCTGTGGCAATTAACTTATCCTATTAAATAGAAACCATGCAACAATGAAATAGTTGTACAATTCAATCTACGGGGTATGCAATCTAAAAAAAGGATTCGCTGAAAATTAAAGTAGCTATCAGACCTTGATACCAATAGATTTACATATCAATTTTGGTATACTTTTGATGCATAATGACTTTTGGTAACCCAGAAGTATGATAAGGGATTGGTCAAGCAGAAGTTTTGAAAGATGTCATGACAGTGACCAAAATACATAAAGATTCAAAACTCACCAAAACTGAGCTTTCAAAATGAAATAATGGTTTTAATTTTTCTTGTACTTCATGGAATAAAACTGGAAATAATCTTGGGAATTAAACAACTAGAAATGCAAAAAAATTGTAAATAAAGTTAATAACCTTTCTCAGAGACTAGTTACTATAAACAGTAAATAAGGAAATAAATAAAAGATTTTAAATGCACATTAATATTATCAATATATAAATTGAGAGTCAATAGATTTATTAAATATTTATATTTATTTATGTCTACTTTATGCCACTATTAAATAGCTAGGTTTCTATTTTTTAATTAATTAATTTTATCTATTTAAAAAATATTCAAATTTAAGCATCTAAACAAGTTTGGTTAATCAACATTAAAATCTATCAATAAAGAATTCAAAGAGCATATATTACCTAATACATGTCCAATTAACTCTGACTTCAGAGACTTCCTATCATAAATGAAAGAACACCTCATTGTATGTTATTGCATAACTCGAAGATGCAAAGACAATGAAGGTCCTACAAAGATGGTTGTTGATCAAATACAACACTTAAAAACTGATTCTCATAAAATACAGCAACCCAGCACTTCTGAATTAAATTGGACTTCATTGGGCCAAGGTCTAAAGTAGCTTATATGGAACCTGAATCAGCTTTTATTGAACTTGGACTAGCTTCTGAATGAAAATAACTCAATTTCAGACAGTAAACCACAACATTTACTCTGGCTAGAAGTTCAAGAACTCTTGTACGTTTGCCTTAATTAAAGTTTTAGAATTTTACTCTATTTATCCTTATTATATATATATATATATAATTGTAACCTCTGTCTGTACATTGATTTTTTTTCTTTCACGATACATTTTTGTTTCACATACTATTGACACGATATCTGAGACTTGTTTCTTTGGTGTCTGTTTATTAGTATATTTCTTTGTTACCTTTTCACACCTTAAGTACAGAAACAAATTTCATGAAACTTGGTACTAACCCAACTTAGATTATAGGATATACTAATATTCTCAGAGATGAACAGAAGTGGGGGTTATAAGTGAGACCTGAAATAAAAAATTTCGATAATTCATTTCCTATTCGTTTTTTGGCAAAGATGAACAAAACAAAAGTTGTTTATTTTGTTATTTAGAGTAACTTTAGTTTTATTCATTTTTTCATATAACTTATATAGGTTATGAATTATATAGTCTGATCTTTTGAAAAAATATACATAAGCAGGAGACGGGTAATGAAAAAATATTGTGGAATACTTACATGACAAATACATTTATTATTAAGATATCCCGGGTATCTTACTGAGTTCATTTATAAAATCAATTGATTATTGAATAAATAATAATGATTTTATATAACTTTATCTTTGCATTTAATATGACTGATACAAACTTGTGTATAAATTGGGAGTTGTCTAATGTCTCCTCAATTCAAATCCACCCAGTATTAGAATGGAAGAGTATTATGCATGAACTGATAACAATAAGTAATCATAATCATTAGAAGAAGGGAATAGCTTAATTAGACCACTACTGGTGTAAGGTTAGGAGTTGTGAGGAAAATGCTAATAGTTTTGTTTTATTCGGTTCAGGTGTTTGTGCCTAATAAAATTGTTTACACCTGCTATATTTTTTAGCGTATATTTTTTAGTGTAGTTTGGTATACATCAAAAATGTATATAACAAACATTACTTTAAATAACAAAACAAACAACTTTTGTTATGTGCATATTTGCTGAGAAACCAATAGGAAACGACATATCGTGTTTCATTTCTGAACTCCCTTATAACCCCCACTCATGTTCGCCTCTGAAAATATTATGTAGCTTAGGTCGTTGGGTTAATAGTAATACACATACAAAGTTTCATAAAATTCTAATAAGCAGTTTCAGCATAAAAAGGTAACAAACAAACAAACAGACAAAGACGAAAATTGTTGATATTGTTTTAATTCCCTGTGAAATAAAAAAGTATTTTCAAATTTTGAGATAATTATTAATATACAGACAGAGGTTTTCTATATATATTTAAAAAAAGGATTAACTTACCTAATGGAGATGGTTCTATGATACTAGAATGCATGCTGCTCTGTAGAGATGCTTCCCTTGACTCAGATTTAGGGTAGAGATGAGGGAAGAGCCTGCTCAACGATCTACTAGATGCTGAATTAGTTAGAATTTTATTTTCAATCCAAGAACCTTCGGGAATACTTCTTGTCATTCTAGAGCCTTTAGAGGAGGACTTCCATGTCTGTAGAGGCGGATCTTTATCCATGTCAGACAGCTTGACAAACCCACTCGGAGCTTTGTCGAGGGCTGGCTGCGAATTGGAAAGCTCACACTGCTTGGGAGTATTGGCATCAGGATCACACACAGAACTCTTGTTAGTCGCATTAGAACTAGAAGATTTAGGTTCTTGAACGGGGTCAGTCACTGATTCGTCCTTCGAGAGGTCACTGGCCAAGTCATGGCTCGGAGTAGATAGTTCCAAATCATTTGTATTTATATTGACTGCTTTAGATACATCATCTACTACAAAGGTCCTATTAGCATCATCTTTGCTCGAAACAGTGGCGTTTGAAATATCAAAAACTTCATCGCTTTTTATACTGCAGCTCATTTCTTCCCCCTTTTCCATTAGCTCACCTTCAGAGTTATCCAAGCTTTTTGGAACATCTTTTACTTTTTCCTTGAATTCATGTTTAGCACCATTAGCAATTATCCTAGAGAGCTCAGTGGAGGGTTTTATTGGACCATGCCAAGAAGATAACATAGATTTATTTTTCTTTTCTTTCTGTTTAAACAATGTTTCTTCAATTGAAGTAGGACCTGAAGCTGTTTTGTCAGCTATAAATGTCTGATCATATGAAACACTGCTAGATCTCTTGTGCTCCTTCCTTGTTATTATTTGCTCACCTTTTGGAGGTTGTTTATAATCATTATTCCACGAATGCCTATTAGGATTTTGTTTTATCCCCGTGGGCAGAGTTCTCCTCCTGGTGACAGGAGAATCTTCATTCTCGATAAACATAAAAAAACTTTGTCGTTTAGTGATAAAACCAGAATCATTGTTAGAACTATCAGACAATGTTTGATTCTGATCGAGAGTTTCATTAAACAAAAGCCTTCCCTTAGCTACTTCTGGATGTTCACCAAGGTCGAGCCCAGAATCAGAGCTAGTTGAAGTGCTTTTCTTGTCTAAATGTTTTGTGGAAAGTCGGTCAGTCATCGACGGGCCTTTAGCCCTCTTGTTTGGAAAGAAAGGTGAGCCTGGTTTGCTCTTGGGGGAAGTACTGTCTGAAGATTTAGAATTGCCAATATCGATAAACATTGAGAATAATTTCTTTTCCTGAGAAGGGGGATCTTTTTTGGTGGCATTCTTACCATTGTTTTCCTTGAGATCAATATAGAAACCACAAGAAGAGTTCCTCTCATTCAAATGGCCATTTCTCCTACTATGAGCAGAGTCACACCTCTCCGTCGAACTGTTGCTGGTGAAGCTATCGAATGATGGATATGGATCATCAAGAGGGACAAAGAATCCCATGCTAGAATTACTTGTACGATTCCGTTCTGCTCTAGTACCATTCAGAGATTCAGGAGGTGACTTACCAGAGTCACTCATGTCTACTACCCATGATGTGCTCATTGAAGAGTTAGCTTTCGGTTTAGGTTTCTTCTCTTCTGGTGAAGGCATATCGTCAAAGCCTCCCGATAATATTGGAGCAAATTCTGTTTTCCTTCTAGTCATTGGACTAGCGGAGACCGAATATTCAGAGCTAGATACATCGGAGATTTGTGCACCTCCTGATACTATGGGTGTGCATTCCAGTTTATTGAAGTAATTATCTTTTATAAATGAGTCATTGACTTTAGGGGACATACTCTCATCTTTTCTCTGGGTCAAATGGCTTTCATACGAACTGGTAAATTCAGAGCTAGTGCCTAAATCTGAAGTAATATTGTTTTTATCATAATTATGGATCAAATTAAGGGTATCTTCAATTGTTGATGAAACAGCAGCCTCATCTAAGAGTTTGTTTTCAGCTGAACTACACACCTCTTCTTCGGCATTGTCTTGTCCCTTTAACGAACTACTTTCTCTTTGACTATTTTTAGCGGCAAATGATTCTACGTGAAAATCATTATTCAGCGAGTCGGGGGAATGAGCATCTTCTTCATGATTTGTATGCTTAGTTTTATCTGGTAAATGATTCTGACAAACATGTGCTTCCTTCAGGGGTTTCTCTGGGTTTTTAAGTTTATTTATGTCATCTAAAGCTGATTTCACATTCATGCTATTTTCTTGACACTTCTCATATTCTTCTTTCAATCTTGTTAAAGTTGTGTCATCAGGGTCTAAATCAAAAGTATTCCGCCTAATCAATTTACGATTTTCACTATTCGGTGCATCACTTTTCTCAGAAATAACAGAATTTTTTGGTTCCTTCTCTAAAAAATTATCTAAGTTTCTTACATCTAAATCAGACTTATCGATTACATTTTTCTGCAGTATTTCATCACAAATAAGAGTCTTTGGTTCAACATTTGTACTAGGGAATACTGGATTCCGTATACTTGGTAAGTACATCTCGTTCTCATCTCTTAAACTTGATGCATCGATAAAAAAATTGTTAGATACTGAATTACTAGAGTTATAGTCATGATTATTAATAGGAGTCGGATATTTATTTTCCATTTTAAGGTTCAAGAAGGAATCATTACTTTGTGTCAAGTCACACATATAATCGTGTTTCTTTTCGGCTTGAAAATCAAAGTCATGCTTATCAGAATTACAAGTTCCATTGTTATTCCCTGACGAATTGTCAGGTTCCTTCAAAAATAAAATACTGTCAGACTTGGCTATATTCTCTGGATTTTCTCTTTCAATACAGGTATCATCATCATTAGTAGGAAAGGTCGAGTCCCAAGTACCAGGGTCGGATGAAACAGAAGACGAACCTCTGGATTTATCGTCATGAGGAATATCTTCAGAAGTAGCTACTTCAGTTGTATCAGCACCCAATGCTTCAGAGCCATTTGTGTCACGCGGGCTACAGCCAGTCGCATAGCCAGAAGAAACAGGCTCTAAACACGAATCTGGATTACTCATAATTTCTTCTTCCTTCTGACCTTGAATTTTACTACTCATTTCATCAGGTTCGCTTTTCAATTTCAACACCAGCGTCGATTTTTGGTACGAATCAGCTTTTAATTTTGTATTAATACGTTGTATCCTAGGAGACTTGTTTCTGGAGGGCTCATTTCTAGACGGAATCTTGGATCGGGTACCTTTGGAAGTGCGGGGTTTCAATTGAGAGTTCTCTTTAATGATGATGGAACGAAAAGATTTAGATAATTCATCCTGTTCAGCAAGTTCACGCTCGAGAACTTGATCGTGGATATCTTCATCAAGGTGTACTAGGGAGTAATAGGCTGTGTGTGGGTCGGTGGAGGGAAAGCTGTTGAAATGAGGGTCTGATGGAGAAGCTTTCGGAGTCACAAACACGTCTGATTCTGGGCTCCCTACTTCGAGCTCCTTCTCCCCTCGCAAAAATCGGATCTGGGCTACTACGGCATCTTCTTTATGCTTTAAAACATTCCTGTTGTATACTTCCCTGAAAAAATATAACAAAAATTGATTGAATTAAGTTATAAGTTCAATTAATATAATTTAAATGTTCATTAAAAGTACATTTCAATGGACTTGCCTAAACTAAAACATTAAAAAATGTAATAAAATAAATCAAAAAAGAGATGGAGGAGGAGCGGAGACCAACAAAACTACAAGTGAAATTGATGCAATAATGAGAACTATCTAGACAGAAAATAGTGGTTTGAATAAGCTGGAAAATGTGAGTATTTAGTGAAAAACATATCTCTGAATAAATAAGTTTGTTCTCTCGATGAAATAAACCTTTGATAAAAATACAGCTACAAAGACTGTGTAAAGATGTAGATATATCAACGAATACAGTACACTGAAGGTAACAATAGGTACAGGTTTGCCTCCTGTCGAATCCTTGCTTCACACTGAGATTGCGGTGTTTTTATAGTATGAAGCAGGAGTCTCGTGAGTGATTCAATCTCATAGTACGAAACTCATAGCGTCCATTTTCAAGCAAAATGGCTGCTACACTCATTCCAAGAAGGTGGGCTGTAGACTTGCCATAGGATATACTGAGCTCCATCAGCCCCCTGAATTCTGACCAGCAAGGTACCTCACCAGCTACAGACTGACGAGGCATCATCATCACGACTCTTAGCCAGCTACTGGGCGATGTACCAACCAATAAAGTTTCCGAACATTCTACGAAAACCAGTTATTTTGTGATAGCTGGATTCAGAGCAAGCTATATTCTCAATTTCCGAAGTTGCTCACACTTAGTCATTTCGGCCTAACAAATAGATATTTTTAGCCAAAGTTGTCATGTTTACAACACTATTATTGGCAAAGTTGGATCATTTTACACCCACACACACACACACACAGATATATATATATATATATATATATATATATATATATATATTAGTGGGGAATATTATGCATGGTGAAAGTTGGTTGCTTCACCGATTTCAGCCTGTAAGAAATATGATCTAAAGTGTTGACTGAAACGGTTAAATATCAAGTATAGTAAAGATCAAAGAAACATTTTTGAGGAAAAAACGAAAAATCTTAATCTATGATGTCATCTTAACATATTTGCATGTATCTCACGAATAGAAATTTCAATGAAAACCATATATGGTAATTAATCTTGGAATGAAGTAGTTCATGTTATAACAGCTCTTTATTAATACGACAAGATTAGGAGTGGGGGTTTACTGAAGGCTGAAAATTAGTCAGAAACAAGAACGTAAGACCTTAATTTATGACATCATCACACAATTTGCATGTAGAAAATAATAAAGGAAAGAGTTTTTGGTATTTAAGCTTTGAATGACACACAAGTCAACTCATATACCCCCTTATTATGTATTTTTAAATAAAAATCTGGTGAGTAGAAATGAAGACTGAAAAAAGAAAGTATGAATTCCTCACTTAATATTTGAGTTATGTAAAAAGTTTAGAACAAAAATAGTAGGGCATCAAGAGTTTAGTAAGATTGGTTATGAAACATTTTTCGATCCAACTCATAATACCGGAGATATTTTCAATTTTCAAACTCCCCCTATTCCTCGTCCGGTTTCAACTTACCGAACAGACCAAGTCAAATAAACAGCAAGATCAAATAAACATTTTCAAGTCAAGGATGAGCAAAGCTTGATTTAGGGTATCATCACTCTATGCATTTGCATGTATTTCAGATAGTTAAGGTCCATTGAAAACAATATTCGTTATTTCAGCTTTGAATAAGACATTTCATGATATATTGGCTCATTGTTAATTTGTGATGATTAAAACTGGGAGTTTAGGCTGAAAATTAAGAAATGTAAATAAGAAAACTAAGACAATTAAATTTGCAATAAGATTAATTCTATATAATTTTATAGCCTGATTAATAATAACGGAGATCATTTTAAATGGACCTCATTTTCATCATTTCCTAATTATAATCGATGGACATTTGAAGAAATTTGTTGAAAACTACATCATGAGTACAACCTCAATAGCTGATTTCCCTTTAGGGAAATTTTAAAACCATAAAGGATTTGGACACCACTACCGTGAAGAAAGACAGTCAGTCGTCTGACCAATAGTCATATATGGCAGGTAAATGCAGACTCCCACCTAGGAAAATTTGAAAAGCACTGTTGGTATGAATAAAACTATTCCTGAGACAGATAACTGGTGCTAAAGCACAGGCAGTTTATCAGAAGCAACCACCAAAGTAATGGAATTTCTTGGGAAACATGGTATGATTGGTTCCATTAAGGATGTTATGCGCTGAGAGGATGGAGCCTGACAGGAAAAGGTTGTATGGTACAGGAGGTGGGATAAGGAGACAAGGAGCAAAGCCAGTACTTGCGGAAGCCGGGGTCCTACCTGCAGACCATACTCAATCATTTGAAATGATGGTGATAGTAGCAAGTTAGTTATACAGTTGACAATTTAAAAATGCCCAATTTGATATATTAAAAACTAATAATTGTAAACATGCACATTCCATTCAGCAGTGAAGTCACACAGTAATGATTTCTATTTTTATAAAATGCACACTTCCTTTACAAACTTGATAATTTTCTAGACGGCAAAAATATCTATGATGTATGCAGAAGAAAAAAGCATGCATGAGAGCAAAAAATAGAAACAGAGAAACAAAATTTAAGTATTTAATACGAAGGTACATGCAGATATTCTAAAAACAGTAATATGCAGGCACAAAACGAATATACAATATTCAATTACAAACCTTGAATGTACCAGATTTTTAAAAAATTGTAATTTATAGATTTTCTAAAATTCCCCAAATTAAAGTGCCCATGCAATAGTTCCAACCCATTTCAATATCCTGGTGACAGAAATTTTTAATTTATGAGAAATAACATTAAAGGGATTTTGAGCTATCAGAAAGAATTTTTGTAATCTATCGATGTCCCCCTAAAACAGGCTGAACAACTTCTAACATACTCAACAAAGTTTTGAAACATTTTTGATGTATTTTTTTTTTGAAGTGAAAACTTCTTTAGGCACGTTGTGCACCCCGTAAGGAAGCATTTGCGGGAGAGGAAAAAAGTATGAAATCGCGACACTGCCACCGCCACCGCTAGTACTAAGGTTTAGAAATAAAATCATATGGTATTTTATAACCTAATCATTTGATAGTTTATTTACAATTGAAGTGAAAACTTCTTTAGGCACGTTGTGCACCCCGTAAGGAAGCATTTGCGGGAGAGGAAAAAAGTATGAAATCGCGACACCGCCACTGCCACCGTTAGTACTTAACTCAAAGCTAAAGGAGCTTCTTTTCTTCATAACTCCTGAACCAAATTAGCTAGAGTTTTCGTTCGCATACCATTTTAAAGAGGACAAAACCAGCATCATTTCGTTCACAGATACTATATATCTACCATAAAATTTCAAAGATTAATTACTTAAAGAAGTTAAAAGAAATTTATTTTGGACGCGATTACAAAAGTGTTTTAACCAGCCAACCCTGGCATTTGAGACTAAGCCAAAATCCATCTTCTAATCTATATATCAGGCAAGAATTCTCTTTCCGTGCTCTAAAATTCAATAGAAAAGTTGTGAAAGGAGTTAGGTTAGATTACAATATATCAAGCCATTTAGGTATTGAGGTGAGCTATCTTTTAAAATTTTATTTTCTGAGTTTTGAGTGAACACTATGAATCTTTTTTACTTATGAAAAAATATATAAAGAAATTAAAAAAAAACAAACATGCAGTAAAGAAAATTAGAAGGAAGCTCTAGAAAGAGAGAGACAGATGATGGAAAGTAATTAAGTATAAAAGTTTAAGATGAACGCACGGAGAGATGCGCTCACCTAATGAATGATTCGACAAAATGCACGCTGAGATTATTCCACGGAGAATATCCCTCCCCTTTTCGACTATCTTCTCTCGAAACTAGCTCCTTGTAGAAGTTAGGAGCTCTCGTCTCTAGCAGGCTCCTGTGGGTTCGAATACATCCAGAGCTGAATAGTAAATCCAAATCGGCGAACAAGCACTCGGTGTAGATCCTGAAAATTCAGCTAATCAAACAAATATCCTAAAGCCATATTTTTATTTCTAATTAATGCTCTAAGGAGGTTCAGTAATAATAATACCATTATTCACATGTTCCTAAATATTGTAAACATAATAAAAATGGCCGGTATTTTGCCCGGTAAGAGTTTTAAGTCCATCAAAAGATAAACTGTGCCCTAAGGGTCAGAGTTTCCACTTGTAGAAAAAAAATATTCTGTCACATATAGATTTCTCATGTGCTGTAAATGGAAATCATAAGCTAACTTGTTTTTATAACCTACATAATTAAAGGACACATTTACATGATAGTAGTAAGAGGAGTAGAATAATTGTACATTTATAATAACACTTAGGCGAACCCTCCACCAACCATCACCAATACACAGCACATAAAGCAAAATTGTTCAAAAAAAAAAAAAAAATTAAAAAAAAAGTTTGTCACGCAGGGACTGTGTAACCTAAGCAGATAAACAATAGAAAAATCTATACTGGTAACCCAGCATCACCTTGAATAAATACAAATGGTAAAGAGAAATCTTTCCGTCAATTTTAATAACCTCCCAATGGAAAGCGTCTGAATTATAAACAAACAAGTCTGCCAACCTCTCAGCGCTGAACAGATAGATAGAAATATTCCTCACCGGAAAGAAAACCAATTACTAAAATATATGTGAATATAACATATTAGTTTTATTGAAAACCATTTATTATATCTAGTACTGTAATTTATATTAAATCCGAATAATTTTAATCACAATCACTCATTTTCAATTTTCGTAGTCCAAGAACTTAAGACGGTGGGGGGGGGGTTTAACAGAACATATTTGCATGTATCTCATATAATAAATGCCTCTTCAAAAGAATATTTGGTGTTTAAGCTTCGAATAAAGTCGTTTATTATATAACAGAGTGTTATTTATGTGACATGTGTAGAAGTGGGGCTTTGCTGAAGACCGAAAACTGAAAAATGCAAATATATATCGGTTAATATTCAAGAAAGAGAATAAATGTATTTAACAATATCTATAGTAAATTTAATTTACCATAAGACTGGTTCCATACAATTTTTCGATCCGATGCATAATAATGGAGAAATTTCTAATTTTCGAAAATCCTCCCTCCCACTTCCAATATCCGCAGGTCTAATTTCTGCATTAACGAACTTGATCTTCCTTTTTACATAAAATGATTAAATATCGAGTTTGATAATGATGAAAAAAAATTGGGACTGCTAGAGCGTTACCTGACACACACGCACACACACACACACACACACACACACATATATATATATATATATATATATATATATATGCAAGAGTTCCAGTGAAAGATATGTGAGCTGATAAAGGTCTTTGCCTATATCAGCAACTTTCACTATCTCTGGTAGATAAGAAATCAAAAATCCTCTAACCAAAACTCAATTGATGTCCATCAGTCAGTGTAATTATGAGGTGAATGGAAAAAGCAATGGTAACAGGCATCAACCTCATTTCTATAGATAACAGTATTATTTGTAATTTTAATTAATACATGTCTTTTCCCCCCCTCTTCCAATGAGATTTTAATTAAATGCCTACTATTCTTTTTTAATGATTTTATGTACTAATTGCATTCCTTATTTATTTTTTTCGAAAGAAAAAAAATTGGCAATAGATATCAAAAGAGTCAAACCATTGACCCGTATCTCTCTTTCCTCTTCTAAACACTGTTTTTTATAAATCCACAAAAATAAGAGAGCAGTTCAGCAGAATGCTTTTATATTTATTAACCCTAAGAATTTTGGAGATTAAATAAAAATTTAGACACAAGTGGCTTGAAACAGTTAAAATTTATGAATACAAAATTTATAATTGAACTTGAAACAGGTTTAGATAATTTCAGAAAACATTTTAAAAAAGTTGTAAAATATTTTGATGTAATTTTGAAAAGTTTATGTTGATTTACAGAAGATTTAATTTTATAAGGAAGAGCCTAATGTATTTACTGATAATATAAGTTATTTATTTGACGAGTGTTATTCCCTTTTATTTTTTAAAGTTTAAGATTCATTATTGAGGATATTGGTAAAATCTTCATTATGGGGAATGTCTTTCTTTTCTTCTTGATTTTTACTATGCTCAGAAGAAGTTCACTATATAAATTAAAAAAATTGGTTACTATATAAATTAAAACGTTGGTCACTATATAAATTAAAAAATTGTTGGAACAATTTAAAGATATATTTAATGTCAAATATTTAATTGGTGTCTAGATAAATCGTAGTTAAGTAGAAATAATGGGTTGTTAAAGTTTAGGGGGGGGGGAGAACAATAGAAATTTTTTGGTCGCTATTAGAGATAAAGAAATGTAGAGGACTTTTTATATTTTTTATTAAAAAAATCTTGGGGCTCAGGCTAGCAGAATTAAAGTGTTGGCTTTAATCTCACATGGTAAACCTAATAGTGACAAACTCATTAAATAAAATCCTTAGTCCCGCCCTGACTAGAAAAGGGTGGTAACCTGTAGATAATCAGTCTCAAATTAACCATAGCAGCAAAAAATGGATGTTAATAAATAGACAGATCTATAAATTATGTTCTGTGGCCTTTTTCCATCTGATGTATTGGAACAGTGGAATCATTTAATATGAGTACAAGGAAATCATGAGGACCCACATCATTTTTTTAATTGAGAACAAATAAAGTTAGAGCTCATTAAATACAGTCCTTTAGCCCTACCCTGGCTAGGAAAGGGTGGTAACCTGTAGATAACCCATCCCAATTAGGTTAATAAATAATAATAATAATAAAACATATAAAGTTCAATTATATATATATATATATATATATATATATATATATATATATATATATATATATATATATATATATATATATATATATACTAGCTCAGATACCCGGCTTCGCTCGGGAATTCATTTGAGGCTGAATGGTGATAGTATATTTTTGGCAAGGCTTTACTTTGCACAACATTTTGACATTTACCCGTTCTAGTGTTTAGGGTTAACGCCCGTTGTTGGCATTTGTTAATAATCAAATTATTTTTTTATGTAAGACTTCACTGTCCTGCATATTGTTATATTTCCCGCCTCCTGTGCATTATGCAAAGATTTTAATTATTAAGGAGAAAATATTGGCATACATTTGAATTAATTTTTTCAGGAGAGTACCTGGTAGTTAATTTTGAAAAGAAGTGTTGAGCAACTTTCTCTAAATAACAAAATAAACAACCTTTGTTATGTGCATATTTGCCGAAAATGCAATAGGAAACGAAATATCACTATTACTAATTTCAGGCCTCCCTTATAACCCCCACTCCTGCCCGTACCTAGAAAAGTTAGTATTGCTTATTATAATGAAATCGTTAGTACTAATTCACATAGCGAGTTTGGTTTAGTTCGGTTGAGTCTTTTGTGCCAACTAAAATTATGGACTCCCGCTATAGTTTTTAGCGTATAACTCATTTATACTTCCGTATACGGAAAAAGTGCATATAACAAAAGTTACTTTGAATAACAAAATAAACAACTTTTGTTATGTTCATATTTGCCGAAAAACTAATAGGAAACGAAATATCGCTATTTTTAATTTCTGGCTTCATTTATAACCCCCACTCCTGTTCGTCTCAGTGGATATTAATATAGCCTATAGTCTAAGTTGGGTTAGTAGTAATATACATACCAAGTTTCATAAAATTCGGTTCAGCCGTTTATGAGTGAAAAGTTAAATTACAAACAAACAAACAAATAAACAAACAAACAAACAAACAGACACCAAATAAACAAAATGCAGTTATGGTGTCTATGACATGTGAAACGAAAAGTTATCGTGAAATTTCGCGAAAAAAATCAATGTACAGACAGAGGTTACAATTTTATATATATATATATATATATAATTTAGTGTTCTTAACTTCACAAAAGGTTTATGATTGATCAACGGAGAAAGAGGTTCTCTTTAATGAGAGGTGACCACATTGAAAAGTGCACTCCACTTAAGTGAAGAATGAAATGTTAACAGAGCGCACAGCAAACAATGTGTGTATGCAGCTGTCATAATGTTTGAACAGTTGCATTTTGCTTCCGTCATTCCTATTCAAATTGGTAATATATTTCAAAACAACAAAAACTATTTTAAAGATAATTTAAATAATTCATGACCTTTGCACTTTATAAAATTCTGTCGTTTGCTTAGAATAAAAATTCTTATCCTTCAAACTAACTGGTCTAGAAACAGTTCAAGATATACTAGAAAACACAAATTAAGAAACCTCTGTCAGGTGTTACTCTATTATAAACAATGGTTGAAAATATATACATACATACATACATAAAGTCACACAGGGGGTTAAATGTCCTAAAAACGACTTGAAAATATGAATTAAGGACCTCAAAACAAGGGAAAAAAAGTTTTATGAAAGTATGTCTGTTAACGCTTTGTTTAAGAAATATTTGCATCTGAAAATGTTCATTCTTACAAATTATTTAGGCTATAATAAATAAATTAATATGTGTTTCAACTACTTTACTGAAGATGTGCGAACAATAGCATTCATAATACACAGCACTGACAAAAATCAGTGGCCAAATGGCACTGGGCATGTGTTATTGTTTCAAAACTTTCACTTTCATAATAATGTAAGTGAAATTCTGAAGAGGAATACAGGAAAGAAGAATGGGGCCCATAATTTAAAAGCAAAAATCGCTTTATTGAATTAATATGAAGTCTCATAAAAAATATGTGTATTTAACCATTCAGATCTTAGTTCAGTAGTTTAGGCAGGTCTCCTTGGTGAGCAATGCTCTATATTCTTTGAGTGATCAGTGCTCTTGAAAAGTACACACTGGGTGTAATTGAATTGAATCATATATGAAAACTGAATCATAAAATAATTTCTCATAGGGAATGGCCCATTCCAGGTGAAACAGAGGTAATATAACTTCTTAATATTGAGATATACTACTATTGATCTACTAAAATACATTAGTCGTTTCCCATAAATATGTGTATGTATAAAGTGAAGGAGTTTTATTTCCTAGGAAGTATCATCACTGAGGACAATGATAGTAGAGCTGAAGTTGATAGAAGAATAGCTCTTGTTAAGGAAAACTTCAAAAGCAAAAGGAATATTTAACTAACAACAATAAGTATGCTTACCAAGAAAAGTGCTAGCTAATATTTTGTTTGGAGTGTACTGCAAAGTGTAAATTCAACACAAAATCACCAGAACAAGTTGGACCAAAAAAAAATTCAACGTTCTACATGAGGTAAGTGAAAGTAAAAGTAATATCAAGCACATGGAAAAAAGAAGGATGAAACTTCTTGGGATACCATAAGGCACAATAATTTTAGCACAAATATATTTGAAGGTAAGTTTATTATGCATAAATGAAGAGGGTGGCCTAGAGAGTAATTTTTTAAGACATCAACCACCTAATGGATTTGAGTGGGTATAGTAATATGAAAATAGCAGCTTCCGAAAGAACACAATGGTTGGAACTACAAGGCGTAGTCTTTAGATCATGATGACTTGTATGTAGTAGATACACCCATAACAAACACATGCAGCATTGTGTCTGTGCATTTATGGATGTGTGATTATTTTAACTATGAATTCATTGTTATCCTAATATCAAATTAATATACTGCTTAATAAAAAAAAAATGTTGTAAATTTGTTATCTGTTTCTAAAAATTTTAAATTCAAATATTTGTAATCTAAAAAACTAATATCCTTCACAACCGATAGTGCGTTATATATCATAGGAAAGAGCATACACATAGCAACAAAATAACACCCTTTTCCATCTCTCTAATTTGGAAAGGATAAATTCAAATTGAAACATTGAATCTTCGCAATTTTGATTGTTTAAAATAATATCTTATTCCCATAGCCATATTTCCATTGCTAGTCGATAGAATTAAATGAAATTATGTATTTTTCATAGGCAATGTATATACCAAATTTCATCAAGATTCTATTCGGCAAAGTCAAAAAGTTGAGTACTTTCCCAACCCATATATGAATAATAAATCACGAATATTTTATACAGACAAAACTTTCCCATTAGGCTGTGTTTAATCGTAAAAGAAGCAGTAAAAGTTAGTGTCCTGAACAATTTCTTTCGTTCGAAGCTAATATAAATAAAGTTAACAAAAACAGGAAGGACTAAGTCAGGCTGGATTTACCTGGTGATGTCCTGTTTTAACTTGTCATTTAGTCTGTTGTTTAAAGAATAAAGTTCAGCAGTTGCCCTCTCGTGAAACGCCGCAGTCGAAGGCGTAGGGAGGTGCCTTTCTGCCATCAGTCATGGCTAGATCCATACAACCACGAATCTACAATACACCTAAAAAAACACAGAAAAATTAATCTTTTTTAATGGTTGAAATATATAAAGGAGTTGTTTGTAGGAATGTTTAAACAATAAAGGATATGTAAAGCAGTGAAAGCTTACAATCTCCCTATATCTGCAAATTCTGAAAGTTTGTTAATACGTCAAAACTGCAATGGTATAAACATTTCAATTGCATTACATTAGCTCAACCTTTGTTGTATTACACTAAAACTTTGACAGTAGGGCAAGACTGGAGGTACATTAAGCTATTTGCATGCAAGCACAAGCTGATGTCCAGCATGTCTGCACATGAAATTGAGGGGGTGACTTTTTTACAGTTTTGGCCTCAACAGGATTCTTGTTTGCCCCATAACACAGGATAATTAAAAATCGTCAGCTCAAGAAACCATGTGGGACACTATGGTTTTTGTGGGAGAAGTAGTCAGTTAACGTATTTTTTTGCCCTGTTGTGGTAGGATTATTGTCTGAAATTCACTATTTCATTATTCCAAGAGCAACTCAATTACCTCAAAATTCAATAATTTTACTCAAACAGTAAGATTTAAGAAATGGAAAGAAATAGTATAAAAATAAATAAAAACATAGGTGAAGAAATATTTGCAACAAATCAGGAAGATATAATCATGTGTAATACACTCACCAATTCCCTAGAGACTTGAAAAATACTTAAATGAAAGTGAAGGTAAATGTAATTTTTTAAAAAAAGGCATGAGTAATTCTTCCACAAATTAAGACTAACAATTTGAATCAATATTTAAAAATGCTTGCATGTTGAACGTCTGTAACACAAGATAACTGAGGAGTTGACGTAAAGCTCACCACTCCACGCACCTTCTAGTACCACTGTGTTGGGATTTTATACAAACCCTTATATGTTAAATCAATGACATGAAAAATTTATTAAGCCCACTCTGCTGGCACAATCCAGAAAATTTCTCATATCCCAGTTTTATTTTCCTGTAAATTTTGCTAGACAATAAAAAACAATTCATATACAATATATCAACCCAATTGTTATTATTTTATTTTCTTAAAGACAACAAAACCACGAACTTATATACGCACAATTTTGTTCTTCATGTGTTTCTAATTTTATTCAATTTTGTTATTGATATTAAAAATAATTAGGTGATAATTACAATATGTTTACAGTTATTAATTAATCCCTCAATTAAATAAAATGAAAAACTAAATGGAATAAAATTTGATAATAGATAGAAATGTGAAACCCACTGTATATAAAGAAAGAATATACCAATGAACTGAACACATGTCTAAAGTACTTTCAACAGTCAACACTGAAAGTTAACATATCAAGAGCTTTCTTATCAGCCCTACTTTAAACAAATATGCCAACAATTTTTTCTCAGAAGTAGCAGGCTTCTGAAGTTCTTTGAACAGAAAGAAGTTTATAGAAAGTTGTACATAAGCAAAATAAATTCCCAAAAACTTATGATAGATTAAAGCACGATTAAAGAAAGACTGCCACTCAAAATGCTTCTGGCATAATAATTCAATTTCTATGTTTTAAATTGTTAAAAGTAATGAATTACAACTTAAAACACTTTGAAGGAAAACTTGGTCCAATGATTGAGTGAAATAAGAACTGAATAACTGATCACTATCTACTCTATTGAAATATTATCTTCGGTTTTCACTTTGAGTAAAAATAGCTTTAAATTCGAAGGGCGTAAATCTGAATTCATTATTGAGTTCTCTGCAGAATATAAAAAAGTTTCGAAACAAAACACGAATAAGTTCAGATATCAGTTTATCATTTTGACTATGAAATATTATACATTGAAGTATTTAACACAAAGGGAAAGACTGGAAATGACAAATATCCAAAAATAAAAACAATCTGTTTCAACAGCTCAGAATAAACTTGGCAAATTTACTCCAATAAATCAAGGCATTAATGACAAGTATTACAAGTTGATAAACAGTATATTCAGGTCAATATAATCTCCACAGTTTAAGAATCTTAACACACTCAGAATACAGTGAAGAGTCAATTGAGTTCGCAATTAAACTGACAAACATAAGAAATTATTGACTGATAAGAAATAAAAACTTATGATAATAAGAATATTAGGTTGTTTCAAAGGATAAAGTAACTAGTAAACACTAATAATTAAGCAAAGTGATATATATTACTTGTTCTTCGAAGAGCAAAGGTCACTGGATCAGGGGAAATTTTATAAAATGCACAAACCATTAAACGTCTAAGATTTTGACAAGAGCGTATCATTGAAAGCAGTATGAAACCAACACACATTCGGCCCACGGCTTACGCTATCTGAATACAAATGAGTTAAAACGGCGAACAGACCCATTTAAATGCAAGTGCATTATCAAAAGGCCTCGTAAAGTAGATGTATACGCTGCTAAATCGCAGAATTAAAGTAATACAAGAGAAATATTCCACTATGGCTAAATATAAAATGCTCAGAGGTAGAGTTCTCAAGTTGTGACAGGACCAGATTGTGACATTGTTTGATTGATACGTCATAACATGCCCAAGCTAGCTGGGACCTGCCCCTTACAGTGCTTATCAACCTTTTAGCAGATTTCCCTTAAGGGAAATCAGCTATTGAGATCGTACTCATGACGCGAATCGATCCTACCCAGGAGATGACGAAAATGAGATCCGTTTAAAATTGTGTGTGTGTGTGTGTGTGTGTGTGTGTATACATCTACATTTATATATATAATTCTACTGTACGTGTGTATGTCACTGAACTCCTTAACGGCAGGACCGATTTGAATGAATTTTAATCGCTTGATATATCATGCAGGACAACGTCTGTCGGGTCCGCTAGTATGTGTGTGTGTCTGTGTGTGTGTGTTTATATATATATATATATATATATATATATATATATATATATATATATATATATATATTTGCCTGTTAACTCTATAGCGGTCGCAATATTTGCTCGATCGTTACCAAACTGTACATTTGAACGTTTTATGTAAAAAATAGATCAAGTTAGTTAATGGCTGAAATCGGACCAGTGGGAGGGGTTTTTAGAGGGGATGATTTTTGAAAATTCAATCTTACTGCAAATGAAATTTACTATAAATATTGTTATATACATTTATTCTCTATCTTGAATATTAACCGAGATATTTGCATTTTTATTAAGTGTGTGCGGATAACGGACGAGTTGAGATCGGCTAATTTCGGTTCTAGTCGTGAGCTTCCGCCAAAAGCTAGTTCGGCCGTTTCCGTAACTCTCGTAGCTCTCGAGAAATTTCTCTATTGCAAAACTTCATGAGAAATCTGCTTAGTTTACGCAGCCCCGGACTTTTTAAGGCATGTTGTCTTTAAACGAAACAGTGTTGAAATTTCCAAAATTCCTAATATTTCCGTTATTATATGTCCTATCGAAAAATTGCTTTGAAGCAATCTTATTGAAAATAGCAATTCCTATAAATTTTGTTATTTACATATTTTCTTTATCTCCAATAGTTATGATTTCATTGACTGTCAGCTTCTACTTATCGGACTTTTTTTTTATTTTTATAAAAAATAGAGAATATAGTGAGGTGAAATCAGTAATGTGTCATTCCAATATGTGGCAACTCTGACTCAGCTCCTGGGCGACGGACTTTCAGCATTGAGGTGGTACTCATGAAGCGATTTTCGAAAAATTTCTTCAAATGCCCACCGATCCTACCCAGGAGATGACGAAAATAAGGTCCGCTCACAATTATATATATATTATTTATTTATCTGCACGCTTAGCTGTGGAAATTTTTGTCTGATCGTTACCCAACTCGGTATTTAAACGTTTTATGCAAGATTAAAGATCAAGTTCGTTAATGGCTGAAATCGGTCCAGTGGGAGGGGGTGGGGTTTAATGACGGAATTTTCAAAAATTCAGAATTACTCCGTTACTATGCGTCGGATTGAAAAATGGTATAGACCCAATCTTATTGCAAATTAAATTTAATATACATAGTGTTATATACATTTATTCTCTACCTTGAATATTATAGTTTTCAGCCTTCAGCGAACTCCTACTTATCATGCCACATGACAATACTGTGTTATATATTGTTTGTTTATTATTATTTACGTCTACTTTATACTATTATTATATAATAAATCACTTTATTCTTTATTTATAATGTATAAATACTACAAAAATGATCTCTAGTTGATCTTTTGTTTGTACAATGTGTAAATGAGTCTGACGTGAACTGCGGGCTAATTTATTTTTGTATCACTTTGCATTTACTTCAAGTTGGAAGGTTTTTTAATTGTTATATGTGGACAGTTCGCTCTTCGGACGCCACGAGCGCTAGTGGTTCGCTGAACGATCCGAGAATGGGACACATGTGAAATTTAACTGTTTTTACTGATTTACGTGGGATTAGTCGGGTTTAATTAGAAGGGAATTATCAGGCTGAAAGTGGGATTTGTCTAGTTGCAGGGACGCAGAGAAATTTGGCCCCGAAAAAAGCAGACAGCACCCTGGAACAACTTACAAGGTAGGGCCTATATCCTCTACCTTGTCAACTACTAAACCATTGATTGCTTTTACCGGTTCCCTTTCCCAATATTTTTGAATACTCATTTCCCTTGATTTCCTTGTACCCTTCATGTAGCATCTAAAACAAATTATATTTAGCCCGAATTCAGATTTTTAATGTTATTCTTTCGAGGTTAAACCCGTTCATTAACTGGTTTTGAGTAATTTTGGTCGTTTTGGATATTTGCCATTAAGTTCAGCGAACTTTTCTTCCCAAATGGAAAACATCCTTTTTAATAAAAATAGTTCCACTTTGATGTATTGGAGAGTTCATTTTATAAATAAACTTGTCATCCTCCATTGACAAATGTCATTTACAAGTTTTTATTTTTTGAAATCATTTTTGCTTTTAAATATTAAAAGGCAGCGCCCTTACTATGTTTTGTCTAATATCTTATTGTAAATGGAAGTCTATAACTCTGTCTTTTTAGTCAGAAATAGAATTCTATTGAAATACACAGTTATGTATTTAAATTTTACCTCACTATCTTCTTTACCTATTCGTATTAATCTTGCTTGTCTGTTTTCTATCTATGTTTAAACCTTAAAATTAAAGTGTATAATTAAAATAAATTATGTAAAAGCAGCAATAGTTAAAACTTACCAGTTGTTACATATTAATACTTCTTTCGCCAGCTTTCTAATATTCCTAACATTTGAATTATTTCTTCCTGTTATTTTATCTGTCATTTTGTGAATATTATAATTAAGTGTAGTTATAACAGAATACATCCTGGCTTTTCCATATACATAGAAATGGTTGTTTCTACATTTGTTATTAGTTTGAATAAATTGTAAAATTCTTTGACTAAAGATCCTTATATTAAAAAATTAGTTGTTGTGTTCTTAACTTTTTAAAATTGTACATGTATTCCATTAAAATTATTTACATTATATGCTGTATGCAGTTTAAGAGTTGCACAGGTTTAAGATTGTGCAAGAGTACAAATGATGATAATTATGCGATGATAGATAGAAGATTATCAATCATCAAGAGTATTAATATAAAATATTTATTCAGATTAAAAGATTCCATATTTATCTCATTTTGAAATTCATATGGATTATGAATTTAATTAATGCTTTAATACAATATTTTATTTAGATACTCAGTTTCATTAGAAAGTGTTACTTTATAAAAGAAATGAAAATAATTCTAATTTGTGCAGGTAAGGAAGTATTTATTGATTTTAGCTCCAGATAACCACTTTATTACCTCCTGGAGAAGAAGGTGTGACAGCTCTCCATTTTTCCATGAATCATTATTAAATGTTCCTCCCTGTCTCTTCTTTTTTTTTTTTAATAAAATTTTTATTGACTTTTTTATTTCATTTATATAATATAATAATATTATTTTATTAATTTTATCTTTTATATATTTATTCTCTCCCTTTTGTGTGGAATATCACTGGATATTATTACCTTAAAAAAATTAGTATTGTTTACAATTTTGGGTTTTAAAAGAAGGAACTATTTTAGTTCACGTTATTAGCATATAATTTAAGCTAATAGAATTTAAAGCATAATTTTGTTATTCTCTCGTTGAGCACTATTCTACCCTTCCTGGTGGTAACAGAAGTGATGGGTAGTTTAGAAATATTGGCTTAAATATCACTACTTAAATATTGTTAGTATGGCTAATTGGGCCGGGTTACCTTCAGGTGCCTCCCTTTTCTAGCCTGGGTGGGACTACAGATTTTATTTAATGAGTTGGTCACCAAATAAATTCCTATTGCCCAGACGGGAATTGAACTCGCCACTCTTGGTTTACCAGATGAGATCAAGGTCTTTACTAACATGGCTAACCCCCTTTGTAATTTAGAGTTATTTTTGTTCTTGTTACTTGACAATGGGATAATATTGCAAAAGCCATTGTTTGGGACTAAAAATTGTTGTTTAAAACATCAATCATATTGGTTTAAGTGCTATGGATACATCTACTCCACCTCTATTTTCTTAAACTGAATTGAATTAATTTTTACATAAATTTTAATAATGTTACTTGTTTTCTCCAGAAATGTGGTTTATTGGAACATTCTGATTAATTAGTTTTTAGAAGTATAGGAACAAAAACAATGCTGGATTTTTGTCCCTGGGCAGGAATGAGTTGTTTCCTTCTTAAGACAGCTACCATTTTTGTTGGATTCAATCTGTTTTATGTGGGAATAAACATTTTAACTCAGGTTAGCCGTAACATTTTATCATCCATTGGTCTTTACATAGAGTGTGTAATCATAGAGGTGTGATTTCGATTCTAATCTGGGCACTAGGAATTTATTTTGTGACGAACTCATTAAATAAAATCCTTAGTTCCACCCTGCCTAGGAAAGGGTGGTAATCTGTAGATAACCCGTAGTCCGTAGTAGCATAAGGTGGGCATTATTAAATAACCTTTTTTTTAAAGTTTTAAATTAATATTTTTTTGCAATGAGGGTTATTGTTTAGAATTTAGTTCTTAACAAAGCTACCACTGCTGTTGGACTCTGTCTGTTTTCATGCGAATGAGCATTTCTCATGATGGTGGAAATGATACAGTTTTTGATTATTATTTACATGACCCATTATATTTTTCACATTGAGAAAGAATTGAATAAAAACCAATTTAAATTTATTCTGAGTTTCTGCAATATTAGTCCAATTTTCTATAGTCCTAGAGAGCTACAAAGGAAAAACATATAACTATTTAATATTAAAATTATACTTTTATTACTTCTAAATATTTCCTCAGTAAAGCAACGAGTATTTATACCATTTAAACTCACGAGTATTTATACCATTTAAACTCACATCCCTGTTACCCACATATTGTTAATGCCTGATGTTATCTCTTCTGGTTCATCAGCTGGTTCCTGCCTTCTGGAGTAGTTTTGTACTGATTAGACACTCAATTGTTCTGGCTACCCATGTTGGCATAATCATGCCAACATCTCTTTCACCACTGGTTTCCCCTTAATTTTGGAGTATTTTCAGTAGAGTGTTTCTCGCAGTGTTTATTTATCATTTATCTTCCTGCCATAAATCAACATTAGTGCTGTTTTAATCGAGATTTGGATTAATAGACACAATATAATTATTAACTTTTCATTGTTTTACTTCTTTAATGTCATGCTTTATCTGTTTCAGAATTGTTGGTGTGATGAGCTCAAGTCCCATCTCGTCAATGGAATCGTTTTCTTTGGAAGTCATCGTTTTTATTTTTTGAAGGAAGAATGGTATTCTTTTGCAGGACATATTGCAGTTCGGATTGAATGAACTCGGTAAGTATATTTAACGAAAATAAAAATATTGTGAAAATTTTTAATTAATTATTAGAAGGCAGAAGATGGAGCTCAAACATCATTTTAAACTAATTTTTATTTTTTTAAAATTTATATATATTATTTTTTTTTCTTCCTACAATTGTGTAAAGAACATGTACAAAATAAAGCTTATTACATACTTATATTGATAAACCTATTATAGACTAAAATTACATTATAATGGGAACAAAAAATTATATATTATTGAAAATTCAAATATTCTTTAATGAATTTAAAATATTATTAGCAGATATGGAAGTCTCCAAGAGCGAAGGCCATATTTCTTATTATATTTAGTTTCTTAAAATCTCCAGTGAGTACT